>JAANBB010000644.1:0-17881 GCA_014621425.1 Cylindrodendrum hubeiense | reverse complement strand
CACGGGGGCTGACCGCTGACGCTGCCTCTACTGGATCGCCCCCGGCCGGTTTTACAGTGGCCCACTGGTGGCAGGCCCAGCACCACGCGGGAGGCACAAATCAGCTGCCGGCGTTTGCTCAGCACACTTCCGTTCCCCGGAAGCGGTGGGCTCCTAGCGCAGGTGCCCGCCAGAACCGCGCCCCGCAGCGACCCCCTCTTCGGACAGCCCAGACAGCCCAGACGGTCGCGGTTGGGGGTTCAGGTACGGATGGGATGGCGAGGTGCTGAATTGGTGATGGTGCCAGGGCCAATCCACCACGATGCACGCCTTCCAAAGGGGACAGCACAATAGCCTTTGACCCGATTGAAGACTGCTCTGTTCCCTATTTCAGCAGCCGCTTCCCCCCCACCGCAACTCTGCCTTTTCGCGTGCTTGCGCTGTGCAACACCGTCCAGCGCGGCCCTCTCGCGGCCAGCTACGCCGAAAAGCCGCGCGCCCCAAGTCCCGCTGCCAGAGCACTATAGCACCATGGCACCGCTCCCGGTCTACCAGCCGACGCTCTCTTTGGCCGACCGCCGCCCTTTCGCTGCGTGTGCCGAGGTCCCCACTCTCGAGCAGCGACGGGCAGCCAGAAGATGGGGGAATTGTGGGGGCCACCTGCGCCTAGTGTCTTGGGCCCTTGCTCCCAGAACCAGCGATGGGGCAGGCTCGCTGGTTTTCATCCCCGAAGTCGACGCTGCGAAGAGGATGAAGAGGAGGGCGTGAGGGGACGCAGAGGGGACGCTGAGGGGACGCAGAGGGGATAGCTTCTTCAGCTTGCCTCTTCTCCATTCCTGTGCGCATCATGCCTCCATCTCCATCTGCACTTACATGAACGTGGATGGATCCTCTTGTCCGTATCTCGCCCTCGTCTCTCTTCCCCAACTTCCCCACAATTTCTTCAGTCGCCTCCACACCATGTGCCTCGGCGGACATCTCGCCGTGCCCGGACAAGTTCCCGGCCCAGCGACCGTCTGCGTCTGAGAACGTCTCGGTCAGATGACCAGGCCGTTGCAAACGCTCGTTCGCTCGCCCAGTCGGCCGGCTTTTCGGAAATCCAATGCCCGCTCAATTACTGGGCGACGACTATTTCCTTTGGCCAGTGCTACATATCTCCAACTGGGAATTTGGGCTGGGTGCTGGCGCCTCGACGTTTTCACATGTGAATGCGGCTCCCGTTCCCCTCTGCTGGGTCTGGGGCACATGAATCGCTCGTGGCTCCCTAGCTCGCCCCTTCACCCCTTCGCCCAGTCAGATCACCAGTGACGATGACGCTGATGACCATCCTGTTCCAGGTTACCGCTTACCTGGGTCATTCGGTTGCTTCTGATTCCCCAGATCTTCACGTCGCCTCCTCACCCCGCTTCCCCATTCGCCCAGTTCGTATCTCGACACATCTAGACCTTGCCCATCCAACCATCACCCTGTCCGCCATCCCGCCATCCCGCCATACCATCCCACCTGGGAAATAAGCTGGGCGCATGAGTAGGGGGGCATGCCACCACATGCAAAGGCTGCCCTGATCACGGTCATCTGGGGACAAAGTGAAACCTTGCTCGTATCCCAAGCACGTGAAAGTCCAGCTTAGCCGCAAGCCCGCGGTGGCCTTGGCCTTTCCTCCACAGCCGACAGCAGACAACCCTTCCCCGGATTATGCACGTGCATCATCTGATCTGGCGCCAAGGCACGCTTCTCCATGTTCTCATCTCCAGGTTTTGACTTGCTTTCACGTGCAGGTGGCTGTAGTGATAGTCATGTCATCCATCGTCTCGAAGCGGCTGCTAAGCGTGGGGAGACTCACGAGAGAGACTAGCGAGACCTATCGCGAGGGTAGCCAATAGGGGAATATCAGCCACGATAACGATAGCGAACATCCTTATCTAATCAGGCAACGCCCACGTGATTTATGTGAATGTCACTCGAATTCTTGGTCCACCAACTATCCGGCTGCCCCTCCACTCATGACGTATTTACCATCAGCCACCAACCACAAACCGCATCGCCGACGTCGTGTGTTTGCTTCTGCATCTATTTTTGTGTCAGAATCTACCTCGACTTCCGATTCTTCACGATGAAGCCCCTCATCCTTCTCAGTACCCTCACCGTCCTCACTACCGCCTACTTCCTCCCTCAACAAGCCCCCCTACAAGTCCCGCTCCCGAGTCGTCCTCCGCTCAACGGCCACCTCCCCGTCATGGCCGACAACAATGATAACGCCGGCAAGAAGGATGCTAGCGGTGATGGCCAGCCCTCTGTAGCCATCGCCGACGTCCTCGGAACACAGCGCTCCCTCACTACCTTCTCCTCTTTCGCCCGCCTCCATCCGTCCACCGAATCACTCCTCGCCAACCTCAACGCCAACACCACCGTCCTCGCGCCGCTAAACTCCGCCATCGAAGACCTTCCCCGAAAGCCTTGGGAGGACCCGCGTGACTACAACCGCCTCGGCCCCAAAAGCATACTCCGGCGACGACGGCCAGGAGCGCGCCCGCCAGAATCTGCTTCGCTTCGTCGAGGCCCACCTTGTTGCGGGAAGTCCCTGGTCGCCGAACGATAGGGCCGAGACCGTACTTGGAAAGCAGGTCTGGTGGGTTGAGAAAGATGGCAAGAGGTTCGTGATGCCGGATGAGGTAGAGGTGGAGCGTGTGGCTAGCCAGGTTGCCAATGGTGAAGTGGTAAGTTATCCGATGATGGCGTGATATCAAGCACAATACTGACAGCTACACGCAGTGGATTCTGAAGGGCGTCTTGAACTACGAGTAGACACTTAGATGAGTGGTTTAAGTTATAATGTACATGTGTAATGACGAGATGAACGAAGGTGAGCATACCCGGCAACAAAATTAGTGTTATTTCATTTATTTCCTTTTATTTATCTACATCTGGCTCATTCTGCCAAGTTTAATAAAAAGCACTTGCAAAGTCTTTCAGTAGAACCACTTATTTCTTGCATGTCCTACGTCGTGAACGTGAAGATGAGCAGATCCCTTGAAGCCGTTCCCGGCCATCGCCTGATAGCGCCACAAGCAGTGTAGGGTTATTATCTCTCAATTAAATACAGCAGTGTAAATAATGAGCAGCGATTAAACACAATCCCAACTATCTGCAGAGTTGTAATATCCTTCTCCGATGTACACATTTCGGGATGGATACTTGCAGTGCTTTCTCTGCAACACAACCTCTCCGGAATTGGTTCCGTCATCAAACTTGGTCCCCATAATGAAATCAGGCGCAACGTCTCTCTCAACCCACCGAACAATGGCCGCCAGTACGTTTTCATCCGGGTCGTATTTCGCAAGCGTGGCTAGATTGCCTCCGATAAAGTTGGCGCCGCTTCCGCCGCTGCAATGAGCGAGGCCGGAGATTCTGAAGTATCTGTAAAACTCATCCAGCTCATCCGAGCGGAGTCCCATAGTTCGCGACACGTGGTTGTAGTAGCGAGCCGAGTTCTCGCTAGTGATGGCGTTGTCTTGGAGTCCGTGATAGTGCAGAATCTTGGTGCCCTGTTTCTTCACCTCGGATAGATCGCCCTTCCAAGTCTCCATGCCGAATGTATTCACTTCAGACACGGTAGTCCAATCGTCTGGACTCAGCGTTGCAGGGTCCCATTTCGGATCTTCGTTGATGACATATCGAAACCAGTCAACTGGGTAGGCTTGAGGTTCCCCAGATAAGAATCTCTCGGTGGAATTAGCCCCAGGTTGCAATCGAGGAAAAACCAGGGTTCCGTCAGGGCCATAGGTGGGCGAGAAAACCGCCCTTACGGTGGCTGCCTGTTTTCCAGTCAAGCAACTGTCTGTCTGCGTTGCGTTACAGATCAATGCTTCAGGACGGTATTGGCAGAGGTCCGGGTCCTCGATAATGCCGTCGACAAGGCCATCCAGATCATCGCACTGGCGGAGAATATCCTCATAAACCAAATCCCACTCAGTAGCCGAGAGAAATGTCGCAGACCCAGCGTCGCCAGTGGAAAGATAGAACTGCCCGGTCCAGTACATGAGAGCATTGAAGTCGAAAGCAGGGGCACCTGCAACAATTCCGTCAAAATCGGCAGGGAAGTCTTGTGCCTCCTTGAAGCCTTGTCTGCCTCCGGTTGAGCACCCTAGATAGTAGGATTTCGTGTGCTCTTCTCCATAGAACTTCTGGCTGATCTTCTTCCCGAGCACAGCGGCAAGATGAACAGAGCGGTAGGCGTAATCCTCAAGCACCCCCTGGTTCTTGTAAAATGGCGAGCCTGACGTCCCGTTGTGGCCGTTGTTCGAACCAATAGTGGCGAATCCCTGGGATGATCCGTAGTTGAGATCTTCATGTTTTATGCAGCCGCTTAACCCTCCATTGCCTACCGTGAGGAATCTCCCACTCCAATCAAATGGAAGCCAAGCCTCGAGCGTGACGTTGCTTGCTGAGCCCGTGATTACCAACAACGATACCCGGCAAATATCGGTACGAACGACTTGATACTTGGTCGTACAAGTTGAGTGATCATCTGGGAAAGTAAGATTGGTACCTGCGGCGACGAACGCGGTGTCATAGATTGTAGCGTTGGCGAGCTTGAGCCTGTGTGACAATGCAGCACATTTATCACGCTGGGAGCCAAGAGCATGCTCTACTGTTAGCAGCAACAGTAGCAGCATAAATATAGGGAAATTATAGAGTCCCATTTTCAAGAAATCGGCTGACTGATCGACTGCGATACTGTTAAAACGCTAGATCAAACTGGCAGGGCAAATGCAAGCTATTTATGACAGCCCCAATGCGGCGCACGGGTTTAAGTTCATCTCCCCCATGGAACAGAATACAGTAGTATTGTACTTGACGTTGCCTGCCGGATATTATTCCGTCGTCTGTTTTATCCACTCGTTCATCGTGTCCCCGCTCGACACCCTGGTCTTCATCCCGAAGCGACTTGCCGTTGTTCCACTGGCCAGGTTGTTGGATAAGCGTAGGCGAAGGGTCTCGTAAGATACGGAAGCCAACCCCGCAACTCGAGCGGCCCAAATCTTCGACATGCGGGAACGCACCTTAATAAGAGCTTGATGGCTTACCTTATATCCCTCGGTTCCATTTTCTCGGCTTTCGGAAACTCTCCCAGCTTGAGACGTTTCCACAGCACAGTCCACGTTGTCCAGGATTAACCGATCGGCACCGTTTTAATCATAACCATATCAACCCCGCATACACCTTTGCCTCAAAATCATCTGCTGTTGGAATTTTTTGTTAGGTGTTCCTTGTAGATTATTGGGATTACATTCATATTCTCTATTTATTCTTCCGATGGTAATCATATATATTTTAAGATACCAGACAGAAATAGACGTCCCTTGTCTAAATCAATGCTTTTGCAAATCATAGCACTCCACTTACCCTAGAACAACCCCCGAATCTCGTTGCCCAGACCGGCACAGTACAGTCATGTAGAATCAAAGGATCATTTTGCGGATGATATTTTTACAAACTACGAATGGATTGAGTCTCACCGTAAATATTGCTCTGAGGGTCTCTTTTGCCATGCACGAGTTGAATGTGGCAGCGGTATGTTCATTGCCAAATATGCACAATATTTAGTTACCTTTCCTTCTGTACCATCAACACTGGCGATCCGACCATGCCCCCTAATTCTACGTTGGTTTGCTCCGGAGTATCAAAATTCGGCAATTTTGATAGTCTCACAACCATCTTGAGTACTCCAAGGCCAGCTGGCTAGATTGGTTGCGCTCTTCGAGCACACTATGTAAAGTGGGTCACTCGGAGTGTCGGAGAAATCGGAGCTCCGGAGTTCTCAACTCCATGACTCCCTGGCCCTGGCACATCAGGTCTTCGCCGGCCCTGTCCGAGGCCATTGGCAACGGAACGGAGAGGACGAAGCAGAGATCCCATAAAATATGGCCAGTCAAAGTACGCCGAGTGTCAGGTTGGCCGCGTGCGAACCATGCAGACGCGCCAAACTTGCGTGTGGCCATGAGCGGCCCGCCTGTGTCCGGTGCCGAGATCGCGGACGAGGCGACAACTGTGCATATAGAGACCACCCCTTCCGGAGAAGAAAACTTCGGAGCAATGCATCCAAGTAAGTAGCAACTATCTTTAGCATGTGAATCTGGATGCTAGGTGGCTAATTGTCGTCCAGAAATTCACCAAGGACGGAGGGTGTGCTAACCACTTCGCCGCAACCTCATTTCTATCCCAATCCTGGCTATCTGGGCTCCTCAAGCCATTCCACCATATTCAATCAGATGGCCTCATGGCCTGCCTCGGAAAATGGAAATAACTTGCATGATGCTACCGCAGCACAAGAATCCCTCTCTTCTGCCTCCGGGAACATGCTCAACGGCCAAGGCATCGCTGACCGGGCGGCACATGCGTTAAACCAGCTAATCCGGACGGACATACATGGCCTTAACAACCTCGTTCAAGCGTGGCTAGATGAGAAGGTCAATTTGCCTCTAGCAGAGCCATTCGTGGCTCGTTGTGCAGAGGCCACAAAGGACTTGGCAACTTTACTACCGCCGTCTGCCGCCGGACTTCGGGATCCCAGCCCGTCGGTGGTGCAGCAAGCGAAGATAATGCTCCGAAATACACTCAGACGGGTCAACATTCAGAGGGAATCAACCGTCGAAGACTATTTCTCCCAAATGTTTGGCGATAATTTGCGCTGGGAGACAATCGGCATCTTCTTCTCTGCTGCCAGCAGAGCAGCGATAGACATAGAGTCTTTCCCTTCACTATATATGAATGAGCAGCAAAGAAGCGATCTCATTAGGGCTTTGACATATGTAGGGGATTGCTGTTTGGAGACCTGCCTTGCATTGGATTGCTTGAATGATCTGCAGCTTGTCTTGCAGTACGAGAATTTTATTGTACACTCTCAGGTCGATGGAGATCAAAGTATGTTGGAATTAAATCCTCTGGCATTTTTAAGTTACTGATATTGGTATCGCAGGCTATCATTCGTGGAGGAGGATGGGAGACCTCGCAAGCTCCTTGTTCGCGCTTGGATATCACGAAAAGATCGACACAGCTACATCGAACATCCCCCCATTCGTGGCTGAGCTCAGAAAAGCAGCGTTCGCCCGCATATATACGGGCGACAAGAGCTTGGCAGTATTTCTTGGCCGTCCACCACGTATTGCCAAAGCATACTGCACATTCCAGCTTCCTGCCAACGAACCGGGCATCTGGGATAACACAGACTCTACTATAGCCGACTCTGAGACAAGCCTCGGTCTTCCGGATAGAGAAGGCTCTTCTGCTATTGACTCGGCTTCAAATAGCTTGGAGCCTATCAATTATACTGCAGAAACACGGTGTGCTGTTCGGTTTGCATTGATAAAAGAAGACATTCTGGGACTATTCCGCCGTCGCCTGTCCCCCGATCAGATGGAAAAAGCAAAGTAAGTCATTCAAGCCAGGCTAGGGGATATTGGCGCAAGTAACTGACCCTTCTTCCTGATAGTGCAATACGAAAAGCAGCCGACGATCAATGGCGAGAATTACCAGCCCACTTCAAACTCACTACCAGCCTCAGAAATTGCCATGCTGATCCATTCACCAAAGATTTCCTCGTGGGCACCCGACTTGACTATTTACACACCCTTTTCCTCGTGCACTTGGCTTCTCTGAGGCAGATATCTGAGCCTGATGAAGCTCTCCTAACAGTGGCTGGGGAGATACTATCTCACGTTGTCGAGGTCATTATTCTTCGCGATCGCCTAGTCAACTCTGGAACGTCACTTATCTGGAAGGTATTATTCGACATCATATTCAACCAATGGATAATCGCTGACACTGTTAAAGGTTGCTCAGTTTGGTCTTCCAGCCGCAGGCTTAATCTCACTCGCGCTCTTAAATCCCACCGGCAACACGGTCGGGAGCTCGGTTTCACGGTCTAGACTAGTACAGGATCTCAGTGTGCTTGTAGCAGAGATCAGGACAGGTGCTGTGATCCAGGCTGGAGAGCCCAACTTTGCATTATTCACTCGAGCTACGAGCACCATTCAGAGTCTTCTGGACTCTCTGATGACATGGGGCCCCCACGGACAGAGACACTCAATTCCCAAGTCGACCCACCGGCTCAATACATAGACCGCTGGGATCCTTGCATTAATTTCGATCCTTGGGAATTTGAGATAGATTTCTGGGCTAATCTTGCAGAGCATCCAACGTTGCATAGCCACGAAAACTAGATAGCCTGATTTCTATCTGAAAAGGGAAAAGTAAAACCAGTCACCGTCGGGCATCTGCTATTATTTAGATCTCACGGAGTAAAATTATGAGTATGTTGACACCTCGGGTCATTTACGGAACTAAATGGCATTGGCAATTCGGCTCTGTTTTTCATAACATTGTTCGGTTCCTGAAACAGTTGGGAAGATACAAAGAAGTCAGGTTATTGATGGAAAATGGACGACAGTGGCAATGTCCTGATTTAGGAGCTACAATGAATATGAATTTGTAGTAATGGCAGTGAAGCCTCTACTTATATGAAAGAGTAAACCAATGCATCTTCAATCCATCACTCATCAACATCAACACCATATGACCGTCAGCCTTAACATCATCGCTCCCAACACATCACTCCTCAACACCATCGCCCCTCAACATGCAGTTTGTCGTTTTTGGCTGTCGCC
This sequence comes from Cylindrodendrum hubeiense, assembly GCA_014621425.1. Lineage (NCBI taxonomy): Eukaryota > Fungi > Ascomycota > Sordariomycetes > Hypocreales > Nectriaceae > Cylindrodendrum > Cylindrodendrum hubeiense. The sequence continues at coordinate 9,236 of JAANBB010000644.1, read as the reverse complement.
CTAGCCAAGATTGATCCTGGCTGATTGATAGCGTTGGTTATCTACTGATAGCTGGCGCGGTAAGTGTCCCAGTAGCTGTAGATGCGATCTTCCTGGCCAGAGGTAAAGCCGGTGAAGCAGGAGCTGGAAATGAAGTTAGTCAAAGGGGTGTTGCAGCGGATTCGATCTACTTACTCATCAGAGTAGTCCATGTAGTTGGTAACGGGGTCAGCACCAGCAAGGCTAGGGCAAGTATCACGGCCGATCTCGCAGTCGTAGGCCTCCTCAGACTCGGCGGGGGTGTCAGAAACATAGTCGCCGTTGCCGCCGCAAGTGTAGCCCTCAAAGGTGTGGTACACTGGAGATTGTGTTAGCATCTATTTCGGATGACGATTTCAAATTAAAGAAGCCTCAGGGTGACTTACAGCCGAACCAGTGGCCAATCTCGTGAGTTGCGGTGTGGCCCAGGTTGTACTGGGCTAGGCTACCGCCGGGAACGGTGGTGGAGCGGATGACAACACCATCGAGGTAGTAAGCGTTGGAGCCGGTAGTAACGCTAGCAGGGAAGTAGGCGTAACCGAGGTATTGAGTTCCAGGCTCGAAGTAGACGTTGAGATCGGCGTAGGTGCCCTTGCGGAGCGCCTTCTTCATTGCCAGGTCGGAGCGGTCGTTGGCGTAGTTCGAGTTGATGGTCCAATCGGCACCAGCCTGGACAAATGAGACGTCGTGGGGAGCAAATGCAGCGTTGAGAACGTCAAGCTGCTTGGTCAAAGTGGCCTGGGTAAGGTAGCCACCAGCAACGGAGCTGGAGGTGGCAAGCACATGCCAGTAGACCTTGACAGTGATGGAAGAAGCTTGTCTGGTCGTGATGGCAAGCTTGCGAGCGCTTGCCTCGGACTTCATGAAGTCACCGGCAACCTCAAGCTCCTCCTCTGAAGGGTCAGGAGTTCCGCATGTGCGGCGGGCGCACGCGCTGGATGCCGCCAGCAGGGCGGTAAAGAAGGAGAGCTTGAACAACATGGTGCCGAATCAGATGGTGAAGACTGGTACTGAGGATGATATGAAGAGAGAGGAGTAAACTGCCAAAGCTGTCTGGAGAATACTATTCAACAGCTTGCCGATGACGGCTTTATAGTCGACTTCTCGTAGCAATACGCAGTGCATTCCGCGTACCTGGAAACCAGCCTTCCTAAAGGAGATGTATTTCAACGCGGAATTACAACTGCTCCAATCAATCAAAGAGAACTACTAGACTTGGAAATCAACCTTCCTAAACCAGATAATTCTCGGCGCATACGGACCTGCGCCAATCAGGATTAAAGCTCGGTGGACATATTCCGCAGATCGGCAACGGTACTGCGGGAGTATGGATCTTGCGTCAGCTAATCAATGGCCCACACTAGGACGACCTGCCTTGTTTGTTTAGGCACGCGCTGGCGGATAGGCCGGGTTGCCCCATCCATGGCAAGCCGAGCGGCTACCAGCGTGATTCTCCAATTCCAAGGACTTTTGCATTTATCGTTTGGTGCCAAGACGGTCCTACTGTCTTAAGAGGGAACTAATATGTGAAACATGGTCCTGTAGCGGAGTAAATCGATCCATTTCCGCGCCGGCCCTTCGCTTGGCCCGGCTGCGCATCATGCAAAGCAACCTTTTACGGCCCCCGTCGCCTCACCTGCCGGATGGGGTAGCGGATTGCCGTGTGCGCATTTCGTATTGTGGCATCGGCCCATGTCGTTCTTGTCAAGAACGTGGCTTGCGGCTTGCATGCTCGAATCGGCAAGTAGCAAGCGATCTGCACCGATAATGCTACCTTATAAGTACCTTTCGAAAGATAACCTACCTGATCCCTGCCACTAGCGCGAAGACTATAATCGCACCTTAAAAAATAGTGGGATCTATGCTACGTAGTATGCTTATCGCCGGTCCGATAACCGCCTATGCAAACCGCCGCCCAGCCGGCTTTGAAAAATATGGCCACAATACAACGGTGCCAGCAGATAAAAGCCCCCCCTCATTTAAGCCTCATACCATCCTGCAACTGGCCTCGAAGAGCCAGAAATGTTCTGGCGCTCTTCCCGAATGAGATTAACACGAGAATACGAGCGGCAAAGTCGCTCGGATATAGACTGGCGGAAAAGGCGACCATGCGTGTCTGCTGCCACGCCGAGCGTGTGGATAACCAAGCGTGTCGTCCCATTAAGCAGTGGATCTCCAGAAGTATCAGGAAGACAAACCTGGCAGCTCAGTAAGCACACTGCAGGAGTCAGATAATTGATAGAAAATCGAAGAGGGGAACATGTTTAAATCATTATCTATCAAGATAATCAATACATCTTTATTTCAAAACATACGAGTACACTGTTTCCGACATGCTAACCCTGTCAAGATTGGCCTTTGCTGTTTCTCACGGCCAGGTATGCGCCGAATTTCTTGAGAGACACAGGAGCGTCATCTATGTTCATAAAAACCTCAACCATGTTCAGCCCCTTGCCTTGTTGAATCAAAGGGTCCGCGAGCACAGATTCCAGTTCACCCCAATTATGGGCCTTTCTTGTCGTCACCGGGTACGACGGGTCATTCTCGGGAGCTCCAAAATAGCTCGGCGCTTCCAGATTACGCCAGGGCTGCACATTGTTATAGCTGGCGTTGAATCCATGAATCATCCGCTCGATCGTGTAGCCGTTGTTGTTGACGACGATTATGGTGACGTCGAGTCTGTTCCTGATGATGTCGCTGATAGACTGCGCAGACATCTGAAGACTGCCCTCTCCCTCAAAGAGGATGGTCCGACCTGGACGCCGAGTTCCTTCTTTGACCATTTCTCTTTGTGCCAGAGAGACACCCTGTGAAGCGGCCAACATGTACCCGATAGACAACCAAATTGACGAGTTTATGAGCATCGTATCTTCAGGGAGGACGAATGATTGCCCTCCATACGAGGCTGTGCCCGTTTCCGTAAGGATGATGTCTCCAGGCCGAAAGAACTCAGAAATTCGCAACCAAAATGAATACTGGTCAACTATAGAATCGCTAGCTGGCGTGGGCAAGGATTTCAAGAGTTGTCTCGGGTCTTCTGGGTTTTCTGGAAATGGCTCGGCAACCGCAAGTTTGACTCCGTCCAGCTTTGCCACAAGCTTTTCCAGGAGAGACTTGATGCGTATTCCGTGGTGTTTAGTTGGGCTCGCAGATGTGCTGCCGATAGTGATCGTATCCGCCTCTAACGTGACGGTAGCTTCAGCATTGGGAGAGGCGGTAAAGCCAAACGTATTGACATCGGAGGGGAGAGGTCCAAAGTGAAGCACCAAGTCGCGACTCTTGACCCAAGCTGAATGTTCCGGGCTACCCACGAGCCCAATATAGACGCCATGGAAATTGGGCAATTTTTCATTTACCAGGCTCTTGCCAAAGGGTGTCGTCAACGTCGGGAAAGCTGTACGGCGGATCAACTCGTTCAGGTCACCCCGAATGTCGAATCGTGCTGCGAAGCCATCCACGAAAATCATGGGTCGCTTTGCTTGCTGGATCTTCTCAAGAAGCTTGTCGACCATCTCATCCTCGAGAAGCTTGCTATATCCAGGGGTGGAAAGATCGATCAACCCCGTGGGAGCTGCCACCAGGGCGCCGACCATGTCGGTGGGGACTTCGATATAAACCGGTCGACTCTGCAATATACACTCCCTCAACACCATGTCAATCAAGCGAGGAGCCTCTTTCGCATCGATCAGGTTGGCTTGCGCCACCGTCACCGACTTGTACATGTTTGCGAAGACCCTGAAATTGCCGTCGCCCAGCGAGTGATGCAGGCATGCACCTGCATTTTGAGCAGCCACGGGAGTTGTCCCGACAATGTGAACCACGGGAGCCTTCTCTGCATATGCGCCTCCGACGGCATTTATCGCCGAGAGCTCTCCTACGCCGAAGGAAGTGACGAGCGCGGAGATTCCTTTGATCCTTGCATAGGCATCTGCTGCGTAGCCAGAATTGAGCTCATTCGCGTTCCCTACCCAGTTCAGACCCGCCGGTTCAACAGAATCCAACAGGGTAAGGGTATAATCGCCTGGAACACCATGGACAGATCCGACACCAAGTTGGGCCAGTCGCTGGAACAGGTAGTCGGCTAAAGGGATCTCGTTATTCATGGTGAGTTATAGTGAGAAGCGTAGGGATCAAGGAAATATCAATTATGGAATGATTATTGAATATTGAGGCATATGCAGTGAGTGGTTCTTATAGTAATCCTCGCCCTTTAGAACGAGCACACCATCTTCCCTTACGCTCATCATTCGCCCATACCGGATGTTCACTTTCGCCCTTTCGCCCTACCATTGACACTAAAACCGAGATTGACATGAAAACTGGGACCGGAGAAAGCTATCGAATCCTCTCTTAAGCAGCGGTTTCACTGAGGTGGTCGGCGCGCGGAGATGCGGACATGGCCGGCGTCGCCGGGATGCGTGGGAGACGGCGCGCTAATTCGTCCCACTCCGAACACGCCGTGTCGAACTCCGAGTCGCCGATACTCGATCCACCTCGGCTGGCTTTCTAAATCTGACAACCCCCGCTAACAAGGCCGTGGATGCTCGGCTCACGCTTCGGTAACAGCGCGGCCCCTTGATTGAGCTATGCGTGGTGCCGTCACTTAGACCTGTTCCCCAGAGACTGACCGATTAGAAACTGGCGAAGATGACAATCGCCACGGAATTGACACGTAGATTGGGCATCAAGGGTATTCAGCTTCACCATTCTCCCATGCCATGTTGTCGATCTGGGCTAACTTTACTTGCAGTGCCCGTCATCCAGGGCGGTATGATGCACGTCGGCACCGCCCAGATGGCATCGGCCGTGTCCAACGCCGGCGGTCTCGGCACCATCACCGCCCTCAACTTCCCAACTCCTGCTGCGCTGCGCGACGAGATCCAGCGCTGCCGCCGCCTCACCGCGAACCCCTTCGCCGTGAACATCACCCTGCTCCCCAGCGTAGTGCCGCCAGACTACCATGCGTACGCGCAGGCCGCCATCGACGAGGGCATCGGCATAGTCGAAACAGCCGGCAACTCGCCGGGGCCCATCATCAGCCAGCTCAAGGACGCCGGCGTCACGGTTCTTCACAAGTGTACGAGCATACGCCATGCCCAGAGCGCGCAGAAGCTCGGCGTTGACTTTCTGAGCATCGATGGCTTTGAGTGCGCCGGCCATATTGGCGAAAGTGACATCACTAACCTGGTGCTCTTGAGCAAGGCTCGCCAGGTATTAAAAGTCCCCTTCATCGCCAGTGGCGGATTTGCAGACGGCTGGGGGTTGGCGGCAGCATTGTGTCTCGGAGCCTCTGGCATCAACATGGGCACCCGCTTTCTGTGCACAAAAGAGGCCCCCGTCCACGAGAACATCAAGCAGAAAATCGTCCAGTCCCAAGAGACCGACACGGTCCTGCTGCTACGGCGATGGAGGAACACGTCCCGTCTGTACAAGAACGAGGTAGCCCTGGAGGCGCTCAAGGTCGAGCAGGCGAGCAAGACCGGCAACTTCGAAGAGATCGCCCCGTTGGTGAACGGGAAACGGGGCAAGAAGGTGTTTGAAAATGGCGATGCCGAGTTTGGGGTAAGTTGCGGCGTATCCTATGGCGTGTAATCACTGATAACCGGCGAACAGGTCTGGACAACGGGGCAGGTCATCGGCCTGATCCACGACATACCGACGTGCGAGGAGCTGGTCCAGAGAATCGAGAAAGAGGCCGAAACTGTTTTGAAGGACAGGCTGGGCATGATAGTCCCAGAGAGCAACTTGTAGATGGTCATGGCAGCTGCGTCATCACTGAGTCACTGACCGATCTCCCTTTTTGTAAACGGTGTTCTACGATGGAAAGACAGATGACGGAATTCAATCCAGGTATAACGTCTCGGGATTTACCAACCAGACTGACCTGTAATCAATCGGTTACTGTATCCTATGTGGTGCTCCACGATACATGGGTGGGGTTGCGGGTCCTCGATCCATGTTCTCGGACACGGACTGTTCCTCGGACAATTCGGAGTGAGACTTATCTTTCGGACAGTCACAGCTGTGATCCACCACCTCGAGCTTATAGTGACGCGTCCGCTCGCCCTCAGTTCTCAGCGGTGTATATGAAGAATCATTCATTCCGGGAGCTCTAAATTTCAGTCCACCCATTTTCCCCGTCACCAAGTTCAACAAAAACAAGCCGAGTCAATCTCAACCAATCCTGCCACTGTCAAGATGTCGGACCACAAAACCTCATACGGTAGGACCCCCCTTCCCCGGCGCTTGGGTGGGATAGCGGCTGACTCGCACTAGTGACGGTCGATGTCTTTACACGCAAAAGGTACGCCCTCGGCTTTGCTGCTTCGCCATGTCTATGGGGCACCGTATCCATCTGTTGTGTCCCTGGCCCTGATCGTGTGATTCTAGGTTCAAGGGAAACCAGGTCGCGGTTGTCAAGTCGGTGAAAGATTTGTTTTCTCCCGAGGAAATGCAGATGATTGCGCGAGAATTCAACTTTTCCGAGACGGTGTTTCTGCACGACCAGAACGCTGAAGGCCAGTTCCCAATCAACATCTTCAGCCCCGTCAACGAAATGCAATTTGCTGGCCACCCAGTGATTGGCACTGGCCACGTCGTATTCCGAAATCTGCTTGCCGGCATCTCCGTCGACAGGGAGACTGCTCCCGCAAAGCTCACACTCCTCACAAAGGCAGGGCCCGTTGGGATCGTCTATGACCATGAGGAGCAAACCGTTTGCGCAGAGGTCCCCCACAATGTCCATCTTCATTCCGTCGAGACCCCGAAGGAGAACATTGTCAAAACCCAGCCCAGCTTTGAAACCAGTGCAGAACTCGAGTCTATGAAGAACTCGTATCCCGCAGTGTCGATCGTCAAGGGGGTCACCTACACCCTTGTCGATTTCACCCAGCAGCCGCAACTGTTCGCTGCAGTGAGCTCAAGCCAGAGCCAGGCGACCGAATTAGACGACGGATGGGGTCCCTCGTTCCTCGGAACCATGTACTACCGGGCTGAAGATGCATACGTCGAGGGCGGCAAGAGGGTCCAGCATCTTCGTGTTCGTATGATTGCAATCAACTTGGAAGACCCGGCATGTGGCAGCGGCAATTGTGCTCTGACCGCATATCTTGCACTGCAACATGGTGAGAAAAATGGGCAATACAGATTTGTGAGTGACCAGGGGTCAGAGATTGGAAGGGATAGCAAGATCATTATCGATGTGGTGCTGAATGAGCATGGAAATGGCGTGACCAGCATATTCTTATCTGGAGAGGCGGTGCCAGTCACAGAGGGTACTCTTTTACTGCCTGAGTAATGCCACTTGAAGGCATACCACAATATCCAGGCTTCGTTATAACTAGATACCAAATACTGCATGTCAAGGAGGCCAAGGCCGATGTGGAAATCAACAGGACATCACCAGTGTGCAAAATCCAAGACAAAGTCAGAGATGAACCAATATTTTCTCAACAGATTTATAAAAGAAATATCGACGTTGCCGGTATAATCTACCCAAGTCCCGCCCAACACCGGAAAAAATAGCAAACCAAACCTAGCGTCAGTCATGTCCCAACACGAACGATTTCCCTTATCCTGTCACAGATACACCATGCGGATTGGCCGCGAACCCAAGTCTTCCAAACGAGCCCTCCAGGCTTCTTCAAAACATCCAGGTATCAGAATCAAAGAGAAGCAGAGTCCACTAGTCATGAACGCCTCTCCTAGATAAAAATAGATTCGAAAACAAATTGCTACCCACCTCGGTTGGAGGTTGGGAGGGTAAGAGAAGTGAAAATGCGATCCTGATACTGAGATACTAAGCACAGATATGAAATGGTCAGGAAATGTGAAGCAAGAGCCTCTATGCTAATACCAACAGCATGCCAAACAGAGACCAGCCCTCGTGTGTGCAGCCGAGGTTGGGAACAAAGAAGGACTGAACGCTTGAAAAGTGGAATTGTAGCATCGAATTGCAAGAACGTGAATCAATACAGACAGATTGGAACAATGAAGTCGTTTTGGATCATTCGACCTTCACTCGTTTCGCATCTGCTGCTTCCGCTGCCTCACTTTGGTTGGTGGCACCGTACTCTGGCGTTTTTCGCTTTGCAGATGTAGTGTTGGTCGTACTGACGCTCAAATTGGAGTTGTTGATTGTACCAGGATTAGGGGGGCCGTCGTCCCTCAAAAAGCTCGGCCCTGATCCAACCACAGGGGTGGCAAAATTCAGCGGGCTGGGCAAAGTATTGCTGTCACCCCCCCTAAAGTTCCAATCGGGATAGAAGCTGCTGGGACTGGGGAGAAATTCGTTGTTGAGGAACCGCGAAGGCAGAGCCGACACCGGCGTATTGTCCCCCCCATTTACCGTTTGCTGAGGAGGCGGTCGGGCGAATGGATTCGGAGGGCCCGTTGCTCCCGCAGACAGCAGTGCCGAGGCAGACGGAGACGGTGGAGGCAACACCAGAGATGATTGAGAATTATGCCGTTGGGGCGGTTGAGTCGTGGTCTCGGCGGGATTTCGCGGCGAATTAGACTCGGCAGTCTCACTCCCTCCGGCTTCCGAAGCACCAGCCGGAATCTGCACCGTTAGGCGGGGGCCCCGTGGCCGAGCTCCCCCAACCACCTGTAGACTATTTGACCTCGATGGGGGAGTCAGGGTCGTTTCCGGGATCGATGACATGGAAGTAGTTCTCGTCCTGTCCTGGTTATGGGTGTTGGCCCGCGGTGGGATAGGAGGCGACGAAGTACTATGATTGGCGCGGTTTAATGCGGCTACATCGATCGAATGTGCACGACTTGCAGCATTGGCCGCAGCAGCCGCGGCCGCCGACTCAGTCTTGATAGGTTCAGAGGAAAAGGAGGCCAGGTGCTGCGATAGGATGGACCGGTTCTCCTCGATGGGCGTGAAGATGCTGTGCGACTTCCGCTGGGGCAGCTTCTTGATGGCCGAATCCGTATTGAGCAGTGGTGGCTGTGGTCTTTCCATGGGTTCAGTCTTTGGTACCACGGGAGGAGGAGGCGGAGGGTCATGCAGGCGGCGCTCAGCCTGCGGGTGTTGTGGGGGCTGTGGCGGAGGTGAGATGTGCGGTACGGGGGGGTTCGGAGGCAGTTGCTGGTGGTTTGGCTGAGGCGACGGTTCGGGGCGCGACGGTGGTTGGATCCCGTGCGAAGGCGGTTGCGAGGAATAGGCGGGAGGCATCGGCGGGCGTCGGTCATCTGCGTAAGGCTGCTGCTGT
>JAANBB010000643.1:0-18113 GCA_014621425.1 Cylindrodendrum hubeiense | reverse complement strand
CATCACCATTGTCGGCAACCTCGCGGACACCCCCGAGGTCCACCAGACCAGCAACGGCCGCGAGATCATCCGCTATGCCGTCGCCAGCAACTACGGCTCCCGCGAGAACCGCAAGACCAGCTGGTTCCGCGTCACCAGCTTCGCCGAGGGAGGAACCCGTGACTTCCTCATGAACCTGCCCAAGGGGTATGTTCACCCCTCCCCCTCCGCCATGTCGCGACGGCCTTGCCGACTCCTTATCGCGAGCGCCTAAAAGGAATCATCTTACTAACCTCGACTCCAGCGCCTCCGTCTTTGTTGAGGGCGACTGCTCCACCAACACCTACACCGACCCCGCTGGCGCCACCCGCACTGGCTTCAGCATTGTTCAGCGTACGTTCCTCTCCCCCCAGCGCAGCGCAAGACTTGTCGTGCTAACCATGTACAAGGCAACATTGAGGTTCTCCGACGCCCCCAGAACACCGAGCACTCTGAGCAGAGCGAGTAAATATGCCGCCCAAGTGTTTTCTAAGTATGGGACTATGTTCTCTCACGGAGAATCTTCCCATTTGTTTGGCTCTCTCCCCTCCGTGAATAATGTTTTTGTTGCTGGATGTCTTGTATGGTCAGATGTAGGGTTAGGCTTGTACGCAAATCGTTCCGGGAGATGTATGATACCATGACGCAATATATCCATTGCTCGATCTAAGACCTATGAATGGATATCAACCATTAAACCGCTTGAGTGATTGCCCATTAACTTGTTCTTTCGAGCCAATGGCGAATGTCAACGCTACCTTGTATAAACATGCTTTCCTGCGCGCAGTCAACTATTCCATCGTGGATCTCAAGTAGCAAAAAGCTCAACGAGCAGCACAAGCGCATTTCAGAGGTTGGATGGGAGATCTGGAACCTAGAAGGTGCGGTGTGCGGCCGAAGAAAGGAGCAGATGGCGGTGACTTCACTATGGGAAAGACCAGACATCTCAAAGACGGGTTGTATCATGGGTTCATGGTTGAATTTCTTTGGAAAGATTGGTATCGCTCAACCCCTCTTTATACCAGCGTGCAACTATCCATGCAGCCAAATCCAGCTGCGACGCCCCCCTCTTCGCTCTTGTCGCCCTTGGTGCGCAACAAGAAACCTGCCTCTTCATTGCGACGGACCTCCCCGGTGCTCTGGTCCCAGAGGCATGTGCCGTAGACGCCCAGCTCGCAAATAACACCGCCTTGTTCCAGGTTGCCATTGCGGAGGATAATGTTTTGGACCGGAGGGGGAGTGATTAGCTCCATGAGAATATACGAGCCCCAGTGCGCCTCGGGGACTGACTTGAGAAACGCAGGAATTGCGCCTCGGTAGGTGTTGTTACCACCACCCTCGCGCTGTGGCTTAAGCACATACGACTGGCAGAGTTGGGGGTCCAGCGCCTTCTTCCGAGCTTCTAGTCCTGCTTCGCTCGTGTCCAAGGGGTAGATGTTGGTGAAGGAGCGCCAGAGTTCCGCCGCATCCTCGGTGTCATCTTTGATAAACTTGCTAAGAGCTGACGGGGCGGAAGATGTCTTCGGTGTAGTAAGGATCTGCTGCACCTTCTTTGTTCCAGCAAGCTGTGTCAAGATGGTGGGACACTTGATGGCATGGGAGCGCTCCAGGTGGTACCGAGCGTCCCAGGCCTCTTGACCGGGGTAGTCACTAGGGTCGTAGCCCGACCGCATGTATATCACGGCAACTTCGTAAACCTTGGATGGGTTTCGAGGAAGACGGTAAAGCAGCTGACGCTTGGCGGTGTCTGCGAGGGTGGTGTGCTTCAGAACGTCCGCGTAAGGCAGTCGGAAGACTGGGATGGCGGGTGATGCCTTGGCGATTTGGTACTCCAGATGGCGCTGGTCGAATACATTTCTCTCGCCGCCCTGGACCAAAAAGATGACAGCTTTTTGGTGGCCTAGCTCAGACTTAGGGTACGCATGGTAAGCTGACTCGATACCAGCGGCCAAGCCGTGCGCAGTCGTGTTTTCGGGCAGATCCAGGGCGTCCTCAGCAATGGAGCTGTCAAGAAGAGGGTACTCCGTTTTGGCAAGGTATCTACTGGTGTAAGAGAGCGACCTGTATGTATTTTATCGACTGTTTGTAACTTACTTATGTAGTAGAGATGTGTAGGTCGACAACCCACCGAAGGAGGCTGCGATGGTGTTGAACTCAACCTGCTTCACCTGGAGAGAGGGAGTCGAAGTTGAGGTATCCTGGTGGACCATGTAGTCGGATCTAAACAGGCCCAGAGAGAGGGGCTGTATTTCATTAGAGCCAGGTCTGATAAAGTCCCTGGACAGAGGCTCACCTGAGTATATCCCTCAGCCTTGACCTTCTGGTGGACATTCCAGAGGTTACGAATGAAGTCATCACCACCTTCGACCCTGACAACGAGTAAGCGTCTGCGAGATGATATATGCGTGGTTGTGGTCCCCTACTCCTTGACAACCTGGGCCAAGAACTGCTCATCCCTGCTCACAGAGGCATACAGCTCGTTGTAAGTCTTCTGCACGGACTTGGCCTGGGCGAAGCACTGGCGCGGGAACGGGCTGGGGAAGAGCGTAACGGGCACATTGATGGCAGAAATAGCCTTGGGGTCAGCCTCGGCAGCAATGACGGTGGGCGGCGGCCGCACTGCGAGGCCATTGCCTATCGACCAGTCCTTGACGGTCTCGATGAGGGCCTCCCGTTCCTCGGCCTTGAGGTTGGGCGGGTAAGCCCCGCTTGTGAGAGATGCCATGGTGCTGCGGATTGAGTCTGGCGAGCAAGAGATAAATTGTGCCTCTAAAATGCTTGAGGGCAGGATTTTGCTTCAGAAGGGACTGAGTTTGAATAGGGTGTTGCTTTTATTCCGAGCGTCCGCCAACTTAGAAAGGTCTCGGTTTGCGGGACCAGAAAGTAGCGTGGCTTAATAATTCGTCGAGTGGGTGCTTCTAGATGGAGCAAAACGCGACAGTACTTGGTCCTACGTAAAAGCGGCTGTGGCCGAGTCTCTAAGCTAGCGCGCATGCAAGGTTGCCGTTTTGGACACATTCATTGGGCGCATATGTTTAAATTTGGAGAGGATTACTGCTGCGCAATGGCGTCCAGGCGTTTCGCGTCTGTGAGGAACGGACGGTTCTCGGGATGGTGCAATGAGGGGCACGCGGGGTATCGTTTCGCTGCTCCTGCAAGTCATTCATCAGGGTATCTGCGTGAAGACTGAATCGCTTGCCGCTTGAGACGAAATGCCTCTGCTAAAAATAAGAGCCTCGTGTATTTGTGTATTTGTGTATTTGTGTATCTGGAATCGGTCTCAGCCATCTCTACGCCACGCTCAGGAATATTGTCTTCACATCAGGCTCTTTCACTCCTCGAAGACATAATGGCATTATTCAGTGGGGCTGTTGTAGGAAATGGACCCTGCAAGCACAAGCCTTGAGCACAGGCTCCGTCCTGATTCGTCCAAGGGGTTTACGCACTGGATCCCGTCCGGAATCGAAAATGATGCTCGGGCAGCCCAGTCCTAGATGAAGCAATCGCCGCTTGGCTGTATTTTTCCACTTCCTGGCAGCTGTCAACGGCCCGACAAAAGCAAGCCACACCGACCCTTGCAGCGTGCAGCTTGCAGCAGCGCTGCAGCAGACTGCCATCCGCTACTCAGCCAAGGCATTCAAACCGCCCTTGTCAGGCAACACAGCTCCCGGCTCTTGCTTTCAGCACTGTATGCGTCACGTGGTTGGCTGTAGGTTGCCAATCGCTGTGCCCAAACGCACACCAACACGCGACTTCCGTTGGGACCGCGAAGTAGATTTCTTTCAAAATACGACATCACACGTAAACAACAACAAAGCCTTTCAGAGAAGCCGCAAGCTCGCCTTCATCCGCTTCAGAAGAAAGGGACTCATCCTTCTGGCGCCATCTCACAAGCCTAGCTGGTTCTCAAGCCACTTCAGGCCTCTGGCCGGGCCGCTCTTACTTGCGCCTTGCTCTAGGCCTGAGACGTGACGACCCGGTCTTCCTCAAACAGCCCCCGGCGGCTATGCGACATCACACCTCTTTACACCTGTGCAGCCGGCTCATGCCTTAGAAAAGACAGCAAGTTGCCCTAGTCCGTCCTGTTTGCTACCCAACCCACCAACCACCCTATTGCTGGCGAAGCTGGTGAAGGGCTGCTTCAGTTTCGCTTTTTCTAACACTTCTCTAGAAGCCTTCAGTCATCAGGCTTTTCGGAGTCCTCGCCACGCCAGATGGATGGCGCCGGAGACAATGATCCCTTCTGTTGGGATGTGGCGACTGTCGTCAAAGTCCTAGCTGTGCCTAATCGCCCGTGGGCTCCAGATCCCGCCGCTCTTGCTAGTCAGATTCAAGATGAGGAGATTGATGGCAAGACCCTCCTGACCTTCGAACAAATTTGCTCCCGTCAGGAGTTGATGGAATGTCTCGGTATTAGGCTGGCTCGCCACAAAGTTGCTATTGGGGAGCTCATCCTCACACTGAGATCAAAAAGTTGGGCGTATCAGCAATGGAGACAAGACTTTAATCGGAAGCAGTCTGGATACTACTTTGATTCCGACGGACACAGGAATTCCCCAACTTCCAACCTGGGAGCAAACTACTCCCTTCCCAGGACACAACATGTGGATAAGGGACTTGAGGCATCGTCTCAATCTCAAATCAATGGACAACAGGCCCTCTCATTCCCTAACCCAACGACTTCAACACCACATGCAACCTCAAGTTTCCAACCTTCCCACTCGGACACCTCTGCGCAACACAAGCCTAGGTCACTGCCATCTTCAGAAAATGACCATCTGGCTATCCCTGGACTCCCAAGTCCACCTCAAGCCACAGAGCCTGTCGAATCCACCCAGCCCGAGCTCGAACCCGCAAAATCCTCTCAGCCGAAACGTATAGCGCCGGTCACTATGGCAAATCAACCGGTCAATGTTGCCAAAGCATTTATCCCAACTGAGGCCGACACCATCAGCTTTGCAGCCAAAGCCGATCAGGGTGATGAGCAATACACACCATGGGAAGAAGCCTCACTTAGTGCCTATCTTGGAGATGGTAGTCTGACATTAGCGGCCATAAGATCCACTTCCGGGTCTCTGAGCTCCCGACTTCTTGAACCAACCAAAGATACATTCGCAACGGCAATACCTAATTGGCTACCCCCAGGGAGAAGGCTTGTCGTGCATCGAGACATGAAGCGATTCTTGAGGAAAAACAGCCGACAGGAGATGCTACAGAAGAAAGGCATTTTCTTGATGAGATCACCTACCCCAAGCGACTCGGACGTGGTACTCGACCTTTTCGACCTCCCCGAAGAGTTTGATGAACAGACAAAGAGGGAGATGGAAGAAGAGAGGTTGGAGAAAGAGAAATATGCTGCTCAAGTGGCTCAGCATTCCCTCTCACCCGAGAGAGTCAAGCAGATCCTCATAGATGCCATCGAGGATATGAAACTCACTTGGCAGGACACCAAGCTGCTAAAGCACCAGAGGAAGGCCTATCGCTTATGGCACGAGGCTCGGCGCAGGGGAAATAGGACGAGACGGGTCTTGGATGCTCACAAGCAAGCAAGGTTCTATGATGACCGAATCAAGAAACTCTGTGCCGAAATCGTTGGAGAGGTTTGGAACAAGGAAGGCGACGTCAGAGACCAAGCTCGATGCCTTGAGCAGAGCATCCATGACAAGCTCTACAATGGATGGCTCGCCGAAATGCTGGAATCTCGGACCGAACCTCCCAAGCCGCAAATCATCGCCAGGCCGAAACCCCAAGCCTCAAAGAGACGTCTTCAGGATTTCCTGGGCGAAGAAATCCTGACAAGCTCTGACGAAGATGATTTCATCGAACCAGAAGAAGAACCGCAAGTCGACAATGGAGATCCCATGGACCTTGATCAAGCCCCCAGCCATGCCCACCCAGATTACCCGGACGAGCCTGTTAAAGCAGAGTCTCTTGAGTGTATAGACCTTACTCAAGTGGCGTGGGGAATGAGTTCGCCCACGGGCCCCAAGACCACGGCTTTCATTGATTTGACAAGCCCCGTCGAGCCGGATTGTACTCCTAAGAATAGCCAGCCCAGCGATGGTCCTACAGGCGCCCCAGCTGAAGCGAATGTCTTGATCCCTACCACTGAAAGCCTTGGCAGCTTTGAAGAAATCGGCGCCCTCCTCCCAAAGCACTGGGCGAAGCTCAAGGATCAGTGGAAACTGTCGATCTGCCTTATCTGGAAGCTTCCCCACGCAAGGCGAAGAGCATTGCTTCATTTTATCCAACAAACGTCAGTTGAGGATGCTTGGACGGAGGCGGTGCAAGCGCAGATGACTGATCCACTTGAGGACCTCGAGAACCTCGAGACCCAGGATTCTGCAACCATTGCGTTCGATGTGACTCGAATCTTTTTGTCCTTCGCTAGGAAAAAGTTTTATAAAGAGACACATCTTATACCCTTCTCTCCGAAACTAAAACCAAAGCTTGAAAAGGATAAGCACCCATGGTTCCATCCTTTTTGTTCTTTCGTCAAAGATTCTGCTTATCAGTTCCCCCAAGACAGCCAGATCTATAGAGCTGAAACCCCCGAGGATGCTCTAGAAGATGAGCCAGATGACAGTCTTTCGATCGCCAACGGGGAGAGTAGTCAATCCAAACGTCGGAAAGTCGCCCCAAAAGAAATCATCCAGAACAAAGATGCAGTGGATATGAGAGAGAGGGAGCTAAAGAGAGCCCAGGAGCAAGAATCCCGCAGAATTAAACTCAGAGCTGATCTCGCTTCCTCTGGCTTGATGTCACGAGATAGAACTCGGTTGATCATCAACGAGAGCAAGCGAGATGGCCAGTCGTTTATATACGTCGAAGAGGAAATTGGCAAACGAATCAAGGAGCACCAGGTCGATGGCGTCCGATTTATGTGGAACCAGGTCGTTCTTGCTGCAGACCCCCGTCAGGGTTGTCTGTTAGCTCATACGATGGGTTTGGGGAAGACGATGCAAGTTATTACACTCCTGGTTGCGATAAGGGAGTCATCAACGTCCTCAGACCCATCCGTAAAGGCGCAAATACCCGAGGACCTTCAAGCTTCTCAGACCCTGGTGCTCTGCCCCCCGGGATTGGTGGACAATTGGATGGACGAACTCCTCATGTGGGCACCTGAGGGCATTCTTGGACCATTGCGGAGAATTGATTCCCAGATGACTGCTAATGAGAGGCCTGACACAATACGAGAATGGGCCACGGGTGGTGGTGTTCTCGTGATGGGCTACCGCATGCTCAATCTGTTACTTGCTTCCAGCGAGGACGTAAAGGAACTGCTACTCGACAAGCCAAACATCATTGTCGCAGATGAGGCGCATCATTTGAAGAATGAACAAAGCCAAGTTCATCAATCATGTTCTCAATTCAGATCATTGAGCCGAATCGCTCTGACAGGCTCTCCTCTGGCAAATAATGTCGAGGAGTATAGGTCTATGATTGACTGGGTGGCACCAAACTTCTTGGGTCCGCTGGCAGAGTTCCGTCAGATGTACGCCATTCCGATTCAACATGGACTCTACAACGATAGCTCTACGGCTGATAAGAGAACTGCTTTGAAGAAGTTAGAGGCACTGAAAGTGACGGTCCAACCGAAAGTCCATCGCGCAACGATCAAATCGTGCCTGAAGGACGATTTGCCTCCGAAGTTCGAGTTTGTTCTTTCCGTCCCCCCTACGCCATTACAGGCCAAAATTTATACCCTCTACCTGAAAGGGCTCCTGGAGAATGGTATCGGCCCTGACGGGAACCCAATTTTGCAACATCGCCTTTTCAACATCACGAATCACCTAGCACTGATCTGCAACCACCCTAGGTGCTTTCAACAAAAGGTCAAATTAATCAGCGAGGGAATCTTCAAAGATGACGATGACAGTGGGAAGGAAGATCGATCGTTTCCCAAAAGCATCATCCAGCCGGTATTGAAGGAGCTTAAGGTGCCCGATCCCGACCTTGCATCTCTTTCGCGGAAAGTTGAGCTATTGGCAATAATCCTGGACGAAGCTCGGAAAGTGGGAGACAAGGTGCTCGTTTTCTGTCAGTCATTGATGACAATTTCCTATCTGCTCAACCTGTTCAAAATGCAGAAGAGGAGGGTTTCTAGTCTGACCGGAAAAACCGCGATGAACAAACGCCAAGAGATGACCAAGAAATTCAATTTGGGAGACCAAGAGGTGTATTTGATATCTACAACAGCAGGAGGCGTTGGCCTAAATATTCAGGGTGCCAACAGAGTCGTCATCTTTGACATCAAATGGAATCCGGTACATGAACAACAAGCTATTGGACGAGCATACCGGATCGGACAAGAGAAGACAGTTTTCGTTTACCGCTTTGTGGTGGCAGGCACCTTTGAGGAGGATCTCCAGAACACGCACGTCTTCAAGACGCAACTAGCGTCCCGAGTCGTGGATAAAAAAAACCCCGTTAGTTGGTCGAAACGGACTGCCAAGCTCCTTCACGAGATCCGACCATCACCGGTTAAAGATCTATCTGAGTTTCTCGGCAAGGATCACATCCTGGATACACTTATCAACTATAAGAAGGATGGCGAAGCTATTCGGTCCATACTCTCGACCGACACATTTGAGGAAGAAGAGGATCCAAAATTCAGCGTGGACGAACTGAAAGACGTCAGAGAAATGATCAAGCTAAACGGTCTTCGCTCCAACCCCGAGGAATTTCAGAGAGTCAAGACGCGGCAAGAAGAAGTCGAATTCCATCGCCTAGCCCGAATATCCGCCTTTCATTCACTACAGAATGTGCCTTCTACGCTCCACAATGGATTGTCCCCTTCTACACCCCAGTCATCTATGAACCGGTCCTTGGATGGATCTTTTGATGCGCCCGATTCTGTCAATGTTAGGGAAAGACGAACCGAGTATTTTATGACGTCGGCACTTAACGGACGCCCCCAGGTGAGTTCTTGTCTTTCTGGTCTTTCATAGAGCGACGATACTGACTTTGAGGAACAGGAATTACACCCAGGACCCTTTCAAAGTTCAATCTCTGGGCTTGGGGCAGTTCCTTTGCCGGTGGCTGGCGCCAACACGTACTTTGGAACACAACCATCCCGGATCACGGCGCCGGCCATAGCCACGACCCCCAAAGAGACGGTTACGGGGACACCTAGGATGACGTTTGGACCAACAACACAGAGCGTGTCTTTTAATGGAGGCAACCTTTTTAGTCAACCTCAATCCCAACCCAAGATCAACTTTCAAAATAGTCTTGAAATGAGGATTCAGGGCCTGCAAGAAGGTAACTTATTAGAGACCCAGGGAGAGCCCAGACATTTGGCAAAATCTTTGACAGACGCAATTTTTGTAGTCCGAGAAACGCTCCAGCTTGGGTTCCTGCCCGACAATCAACACTGGAAGCATCTACAAGAACTGCTGGATTACAATGAATTTGTGAGCTCGCTGGTTTTAGGTAACTGGTCACCGTCATATGTGGCTCGAGCAGACAAGAAGGAACTGGAAAGTCGCATCGACATGATGGATGGACTGCCTGAGGAGAAGATCCCTGCCCAAACGAGTCGGGGAGTTCACTCACTAGACCCTCATGTAAGAGTCAATACCGCACTAACTCACTATTCTGCTGACGCAAATTTTGGCCAAGAACCTGCAGAACATCGAACGACAAAGCATGACGGCGGGGGGCCCATCTCGAAGTCCGCACGCCAAGGAGGACATGGAAGTGATGCGGGAAGCAGCCGACAGTAGGAAACGACGGGGCGTCCGACTGCCAACGTGGGCGAACCAAGCTCTGGTTGAGGAACAAAGCAGGGCATTCCCTGCGTTAGGGACTGTCGAACCGTTGGGGGATCGGCGAACCGGATCAAGAAACGGGACACCTCAAGACAAACCAAAAAGTCCAAATTAAGGACCGGAATGGGGAAGAGCAAGAACGGAGGTGTTGATTCAATGATGTGAGAGGGAAAATAAAGACGGGAAGGCACATGATCTTGACGGGGATGGTAACGGCGTTGTCGGAATTTGATTGTACGAGATACCCATTTTGGAGGCTGCGCGGAGGCGCACTCTTTGCGCTATTTTGCCTAGATGAATTGTTCTCTGCTGAAGGCGGAGTGGGTGGAAGTGACGAGATCAGAGAGCCAAAATAATAAAAGATTATTTGCTGGCTTCCACTATGCTGCGTTACCAACTTGGTTCTAGCTGTTGGGACAGGTTTCTCCGGGATTGGTTGCACCTGATGTGCGAGTCGTTGACAAACTGCTCATAAGCAACAGTTGACCTTTCCGATGTGAGGCATGTGGCACATAGGACAGAGTGACTGAAACTGGATTACCCCAATGGACATTCACTTTGTCAGGATGGTGAGTGGATTGGTAAAGACTACAGGATGATGGGCCAGAACGACTGGGGCAGAGTGACTGAGGCAGAGTGGTTGAACGGGATTGATCGGAGAGTTCGGTGACAAAACTCGGAGGATGAATCCCTGCGACAGCGACTCCGCAATGGACTCTCAGGCGAGTTAAGCGGCGGGTCACCCACCTGAACATGGTTTCTTTGCTCTCAATGGGAATAGAGAAGACGTGGTATAGTTCAAGTGCATCGTACGAGGGGACGGCACTAATTACGGATTCAGAATGGAGCGAATGGAGCGAATGGAGCGACTGAGTGTCTTAATGGGTGGGACCGGTCCCGGAGCCGGAATGATGAGAGGACAGGCAAGGCAAACCACACCCAGATAGTCCAGTCATCTGTTCCGCGTAGCTCTCCAACGCCTGGTGGAAGGTTTGACGCACGGGTGACTGGCCAAAGGCGACTGGCCAGAGGCGACTGACCATAGGCAACAGACCATAGGTAACAAAGCGGTAGCCCAACGTCTTTCTAATTTTTGTGGGCGGGGGCGGCGGTGATGCATGAGGAATTGAGGAACCTACTACGGAGTACGGAGTACATCTGTACGTAGTATGGAATCTTGGGTCGGAGAGATGGGCGACCAATGGCTAACAGCGACGGCGGCCAGCAAGTGCCCGCATTTCTCGGAATGCGAATGAGCCGCGGGATCGTCTGGATGCTTGGGTGCTGTGCGTCGTCGGCCTGCACAGGAGGATACGCCGCAGACGCCCTGGGCCAAGGACCCGGCGGACCAATGACAGCCAATGTATTTCTTTCTCTAGGGCATTCGGCGGTCTGGGCCTTGTGATGAGTGTCTTTTTTTTTCCCTCTCCCGTGCCGGGGCCGCTCCGTACTGGGCCGAGTCATCATGGCCCCTCTCGCGCTGGGTGCGCTAAGCTGGCTTCATCCGGCGGTCGGGGTCAGATCAGATGAGATGTGGATTGCGGCATGTAACAGTGCCGCATGTAACAGGTCTCCGCGGGAATGAGTGAGAAGGAGGAGCCCGTCCTGAGTGGCAAACAAGAAGCTGCCAAGGAGGCTGCTAAGGAGGCCGGCAAGCTGCAACTCGGCGACGGCGGAAGAGACACACAGGCGGCCGGAGACACAGAGTGACGCACGAAACGGCAGCGATTCGATGGACCATCCACCCATCCACACACCCACACACTCCGCACGGCGTCCGCCCCGACGAGGTGGAGGTGGCGGCGACTGCGGCGACTGCGGCCAGGGAGTAACTTACTGGAGTAACTTACTGGAGTAGGTACTGGATCAGGTACGGGAGGGAGTAATAAGTTGGGTACTGGAGTCCTGGCTGCAACGACAAGTCCCTAGCTGCCCTGCCACGGCCTCGCTATACAGCCAGGTCCCTGCAAAAAGCGTATTCTCAGAAGGGAAAGTGCCTGAAACCGATCCCTCGGCCGGTGCGCATGCCCGGTACATGCCTACCTTGCCAGGTAGTAGGTAGTTAGTGGTAATAGAATATTGTTGGACGGAACAACTGGCCCTGAAGGCGAGGCCCTCTCTGTTTCCGAACCGCCGAAAACCCTCTCTCCTCTCTTTCTTTCTCTCTTAACCGACCCATCCACTCCTCTCTCTCTTCTCCTCTTTCTCTCTTACTCACTACCACCATTGCTCATCATCACCCCCCGGAATAAACGCCGGCAATTGCTTCGTTTCGCTTGCAGACCCCCAAGTGCAGCTGAGTGAATAGGGAATTGCCCCTCGTCAAATCGCATCGCATCGCATCGGCTTTCTCTGCCCCTCACCCAATTCCCATATTTTGACACGCCCGTCTCGCATCTCGCTGCCCCTCCGGTTCTTCGTCCGCCGGATTCAACCTCGTCTACCGTCACGCCCAGGCCCCAATCCAATCCAATCCAACTCGCCATGGATAGCGTCCTCCGCCAGTCCAAGGCCATGTGCCCCTTCCTCAAGAAGGCCACCCCCGCCACCCTGCGCGCCCTGTCGACCACGGCCCGTCCCCAGGCCGCCCAGGCCTCGCCTTGCGGCGGCACCATGTCCAAGCTGCAGCTGCTCGGCCATCGCTGCCCCGTCATGGGCAAGGCCATGGCTGTCCAGTCGGCCAAGCACGGCGCTGCCGCTGCCGCTGGTTTCCGTGCCTTCTCCGGCAATGCGAAGACTAGCAAGGCCAAGATTCACACCAGCCGCCACCACGAGGCTCGCGCCGTCGATCACGCCGTCTTCGAGGGTCACGACAAAGGTATGCAAATAACACCGATCCCATTAATGCCCGTCCACAGTCAGTTGCGCGTCTATTAACACACCTCGCAGCCTCGATCCCTCCTGGCGTCGCCTTGAACCGAAAGGCTGCCTCTCCCGCTCCTGTCGCTGCCGCACCCGTCCATTCCACCGGCAAGTTCAATTACGAAGGCTTCTACAATGCCGAGCTCGATAAGAAGCACAAGGACAAGTCCTACCGCTACTTCAACAACATCAACCGTCTCGCCAAAGAGTTCCCCCGCGCCCACATGTCCAACAAGGAAGATCGAGTCACTGTGTGGTGCGCCAACGACTACCTCGGCATGGGCCGCAACTCGCGGGTCCTGAACAAGATGCACGAGACTCTGGAGGAATACGGCGCTGGTGCTGGCGGAACTCGAAACATTTCTGGCCACAACCGACACGCCGTCGAACTTGAGGGCACTTTGGCCAAGCTGCATGCGCAGGATGCTGCCCTCGTCTTCAGTTCCTGCTACGTCGCCAACGATGCCACTCTCGCTACCCTCGGCAGTAAGATGCCCGACTGCGTAATTCTGTCGGATAGCTTAAACCACGCCTCTATGATCCAGGGCATCCGCCATTCCGGGACCAAGAAGCTTGTCTTCAAGCACAACGACGTACAGGATCTCGAGGCTAAGCTAGCCTCGCTCCCTCTACACGTCCCCAAGATCATTGCATTTGAGTCCGTCTACAGCATGTGCGGTTCCATTGGCCCCATTGAGGAGATTTGCGACCTTGCCGACAAGTATGGTGCCATTACCTTCCTCGACGAAGTCCATGCCGTCGGCATGTACGGTCCCCACGGTGCTGGTGTTGCTGAGCATCTGGACTGGGAGGCGCATGTCAAGGGCCAGCCCCGAGGATCCATCATGGAGCGCATTGATATCATCACTGGAACCCTGGGCAAGGCATACGGCTGCGTTGGTGGATACATCGCGGGTAGCACCAAGCTCATCGACATGATCCGATCGCTGGCCCCTGGTTTCATTTTCACCACTTCGCTGCCTCCAGCCACCATGGCTGGTGCCAAGGCGTCCATTGAGTACCAGATGGAGTACGATGGCGACCGACGACTGCAGCAACTTCACACCCGAGCCGTCAAGGAGGCCATGGCCGAGCGAGACATCCCCGTCATTCCCAACCCCTCCCATATCATCCCGATCCTGGTTGGCAATGCCGAGGTGGCCAAGGCTGCATCCGATATGTTGCTCCAGGACTACCGCATCTACGTCCAGTCGATCAACTACCCCACCGTCCCCGTCGGCCAGGAACGCCTCCGCATCACCCCCACCCCTGGCCACACCAAGGAGTACCGGGATGAGCTTGTGCAGGCTGTCGATGAGATCTGGACCCGTCTGGGCATCAAGCGCACTTCCGAGTGGGCCGCCGAGGGTGGTTTCATTGGCGTCGGCGAGGAGGGCAACATCCAGGAGCCCCTCTGGACCGACAAGCAGCTCAAGGTCGAGCAGGCCACCAAGGAGATGATGGCATCTGGCCAGGCAGTCAGCAGCATCACCGAGGCCCTCCTCGAGCAGGAGACGAAGCAGGCTAGCCAAGTTGCTGGCGCTTCTGCCTAAGGGTTGGAAACCAATGTTTCCAATCCACTGCGATGGCGGACAGCCGTGACGCGGACACCAACTTCCTTTCCATATATGACCATTTTCGAGAGATATCTACGTCTGTCCTTGACTGACGAGAGAATTGATTACCTTTCTTATCCAATGCCACAAAAAATGTGGCATTCTGGATTACCAACCCCAAAATCGTTCTGTTTTCCAATCTGCTGTGAATAGGCCATGTTTGTGCATCTTATTGCATGCTGGCTTTGGTGATGATGATGATGATGAGTCCAAACCGCAGTGTGTAGAAGTGATGCGCCAACTAACCTGGGGACGTGGAGACGGGGGAATCTTTGGCCAGGGTAGGAGGCGGTGATTGGCTGGTGGGCTTTGTCATCGTCATGGCGCCGTGTCCGGCGGAGGAACGGAGCAATTTTGACGCTCCGGCTCCGTTCCTGAGACACCAACCCCGGCTACTTTGCGGCATCGATCATGTTAGACGGCCCCCGAGGACACCGACGGCTGAACATACGTCGTCGTCTTCTCTCGCCTCAAGGGTGTGGCTTGGATCTTCTCTTTTTTATCCGTTCTAACTCTCCGTTCTCCGATCAGAGCCTTGACATGTCACGATGAGCCCCGACGCGGCGCAACTAAAGAACAAGGGTCCCAAGGCATGCACAACCTGTGCCAGGGCCAAGGCGAGATGCATCACAGGGCCTGAAGACAGCCTCAAATGCGACAGGTGAGTTTGAGTTTGGAGCTATTGGTCCGCGTATCCTCGGAACCGGAGGATGCAGTACGGTCCGGTTTGTTAATGCTTTGATTCAAGGTGCCACCGCCTGGACAAGCCGTGTGTGTCGCAGACTCCGGCTCCGCCCCGAGTCCGGCGGAGTCCCAAGCTGTCTAAGATCGCCGCCCTCGAGAAGCGACTCGAGGAGCTATCGTCTCACGTCCAAGAAGCCCCGGCTAAGCCCACCAGCACTTCGCCCAAAGAGGAAGAACTGTCGGAGCTCTGCAGAGACACCGAGAAGTGGAATTTCACCCATCTATTTCCGCTGAAACACGTTGCGGCGCCCACCAAAATCGATGTCCAGCCGCCATTATCGGCACCGGAGAAGGCCCAGCCATGGGAATCGTGGTGGCCGACGCCTCAGGAAGGGGACATGCTGTTGGAGCACTACCGGGCAACCCATGCTGACCTATTTCCCTTTGTCATTGTGCCAAAGGGCGTGACATCTTCGGAGCTTCGCCAGAATCGCCCGTTTGTATGGAAGGCTGCCATGATGGTGAGCTGCTTTCTAGATGGCACGAGGCAGCAAAAGCTGGGCAAGGAGATGCTCATCGAGGTTGGCCAGGCGGCGTTTGTGGATGGATCTAAGAACTTGGATCTTCTCCATGGGTTACAGATGCTTGTCTCATGGTAGGTAAAGTACATGACTGATGAAAGAAGGTTTACTAATATGTATAAAAGGTATCATTATGCGCTCAATGGCTCACAAGTGACCAACTTGCTCTTTCTTGCCAGGGCCATGTGTGTCAACCTGGGATTCAAGGAGGACGCATCTCTCCGGGGAGCAGAGTATTTACGCAACATGGACCATATGAGAGCATATGCTGGAACATACTATCTCAACACGCTGTAGGTGCCTTCCATGTATCTCCCTAACTTTCATCTAACACAACATGCCTAGGGTCTTCACAGCCAACAAGCGGCCGGATGCACTTATGAACACGGATTCCCTCGAGACGTGCTGCAGGGTGTTGGAGGCGACGATGCAGTACCCGTCAGATGAGTACATAGTCAAACTGGTCCGGATTCAGCAGCTTGCCCAGTCCATCTCGTTGACGATGGCCATCGACAACATCAGTCGGCACGCCATGAAACTGCCGCTAACCATGGTGGTGCAATCTTTCCAAGATCAGTTGGATCAATTCAGCGCTTCTCTATCCCCTTTGTTCATAAATAATGGTAAGCAGACTGGCGTCTCATATCGAACTTGACACTGACTTAGCGGTGATAGATACGCTCAAGGCTCACGTCAACGTGGCCGAAGTCCTCCTCTACGAAATCGCCCTCTCAGACCAGCACTCTGTCTCATACGTACCCCTGACCGACCGCCTCCAACTGCTCTGGGGCTGTGTCCGTTCCCTCAGGTCATTTTTCAACATCCGCTTTGCAACACGCGAGCTCGACCGGCCTCGCTTCCTGTGCCTCAGTGCATCCGATTTTGTCTTCACCATCATCACGGGCCTCAGGCTCCTGACGCTGCAGCTACCCGGATGGAACCTGACGCAAATACAGAGTGAGCTCAACATGATTGACGCCATGGATAGTCAGATCCAGGACCTCGTGGTGATCATCGGCCGCCGCAAGCAGGGTCTCTATCTCAGTTCTGCGACGTCCACTCCGCCCGAGGACCCCTTTGAGCGCTTGCTGCGCCAGCTGAAGACGCTGCGCGATCTGGTGAAACTGGAGCTGGATCGCCAGAATGCCGGACATTCGGAGGTCCCGGCGGTGGACTTCACGCAGGATCTACTGATCGGGGGCCTGGAAAGCGATTTCTGGCAGAGCGCAGGGGTAGTGGATGTTTGGAATGTGGTGGGTGATCCGGCAGTGTTGGATGCGGGCATGTCGTAACGGATGGCGGAATGGCAATTTGATGAGGTCTGAAGATGAAAAATTGGCGTTCGGAAGGGCATTTGGGTATCACGGCGTTGGAGGACGGGGTGGGATGGCAACCGAAGAAACGCAGAATGACTCCCTCTCTGTAGGATATTCCCAAGGAGTAATACTGGAGATCCTGGTTATGTATATCTAACTACATGTTAATCACATCTAATCAACTTTTGGTGGGGTTCGCCTCGACCCTTCTGCTTTTGGTGTTGAGTGTTGAGAAGTCTATGGTTCTCAAACATCGTCCACCTCGACGGCCTGGACCTTGGCCATGGTCAACCACCTGAAATCACCATCGCCTGTCGCCTTTCTAATAGCATAAAGCTCATCCAAGAAGGCGGGGACGAAGGTGCCAGGCCCGCGAACCTCGTTCCGTGCGGCCGCCATCTCGGCCGCCAGTCCAAAGACGACGGTGCCGGCAACGGCGGCGAGCAGCGGATCGGCGGTATGAGCGGCCACCATGGCGCTGACCGTAGTACCGAGAGTGCATCCGGTGCCCGTCACGGCGGCGAGCAGCGGGTGTCCGTTGTCGACGCGGAGGGTGCGGCGGCCGTCGCTAAGGAGGTCGGTGGCGCCGGTGAGGAGGATGACGTTGCCGAGGCGGCGGGCGAGCGACGTAACAAGGCGAGCCTTTTCGGCGAGGGTGAGTGAAGAGGTCGAATCGACACCGCGCTGGAGGATGGAAGCTCCAGCTACGGTTTGGATCTCGCCTTCATTACCCTTGATGACGGTGAAGTGACCAGCCTCGAGCAGGTTTTTGACGGCGTTGCGGCGGACAGAGGTCGCCCCGGCTCTGGGTTTGGTTGTTAGCATGTTTGTTTGAAGAGGAGTTGAATGGAGTGTTGGAT
Organism: Cylindrodendrum hubeiense; assembly: GCA_014621425.1. NCBI lineage: Eukaryota > Fungi > Ascomycota > Sordariomycetes > Hypocreales > Nectriaceae > Cylindrodendrum > Cylindrodendrum hubeiense. Next base: position 403 of record JAANBB010000643.1, on the reverse strand, counting down.
GGGATAGTTGGATAGGGGCAAGGATAGACCAACTCACCCCACAGGATCAAAGACGACAGGTCGGCCTGCGTCGTTGTAGGCCTTCAGAGCCTGAACATAGTTCTTAAGTCCGTCAGGGGTAACGGTTCCCATGTTGACGACGAGGGCTCCCCCGAGCTTGGCCAGGTCGGCGGCTTCTTCGGCGTAGTTGGCCATGATGGGGCTGGCGCCGACGGAGAGGGCGACGTTGGCGGCGAAGTTCTGTACGACCTGCGTTTCCGGGGTTCAGCATTTGACATGGAGCTCGCTGTCTACAAGCCAGCTAGCTCACCAAGTTGGTCATGTTGTGCGTCAGGGGCGTGGTCTCGGCCACGGTGCGCACAACCTGCGGGATCATGGCGACGGTGACCTTGGCGACAAGGTC
>JAANBB010000642.1:0-18150 GCA_014621425.1 Cylindrodendrum hubeiense | reverse complement strand
TGCGATCGTGTCCCAGAGGTCGGAGAAGACCTTGGCCGCTTGTTGCTCGTCGTCTTGCCAGATCAGGGTGAATAGAGGGCTATCCCAGCGGGTCATTGGGTTGGGCTCCTCGTACCGGAAGACGAGGTTGTCCCAGTTGCCCTGGTCGTACGGCTCCGTGGTGTCCTCTTCCTCGCTGACCTGTTGTTCGCTATCCTTTCCATCTTGGGTAGTTTCTTGAGCAGTTTCTTGAGCTCCAGCATCCCTCCGCCGCAGTCTCTCCTCGTTGACTTGTTTAGCCCTATCCACCGCGCACCCGATCTGCAAGATGCAACTAGGTGTACGGACAGCCTTGGACTCGCAGTGCAGCTGGTAACGCCATCCCTTGATATAGTTGAGCCCGTCAAGGATAACAATGTCCTTGTCCGAAAGCACGCGCTTCACGGCGCCGTAGATAGTAGCGCGGGCATCCTTCTCGGAAGCGTTGGCGGAGCGGGTGTGGGCGGGGACCTTGTCAGGGGAGAGGTCGTATACAGCGCGAGAGATGGAGAGCGATTCGTCCGATATGAGGTGTAGGCGGTACTTGGAGTCGACAACGCGCTTGGTGAGATACTCGTGGAGCTGCTTGGCGCGTGTTGACTTGCCAGAGGTAGGCAGCCCGGAGACGATGATGAGCTGCGGTGATGGATCAGTTAGGAATGAGTGTAGCGACGCATTCAGGGTAGAGATGAAGAGGGACCATACCGGCATCGTCTCAGACTAGACACACAAGTGGAGCGGAGAGAGGGATTCGGGGCGTAGTTTTGCGAAGTGGTGAGGAGCATAAAGCATCTGCCGTGAGTTGTTTGGCGGGGTCGCAGATTTCCGTTAGAAAATTGCGAGGTAGACGTCACCACAGTGGGGTTGGCTGGTCGCAGCACCAGGGGAGGACCCCTAAAACCCACCAAACGCTGAAAACCAATCCACTGGGGAAGAAGAAGATGAAGGACAAGCTTGCTGCAGGAGGCGCACTTGATATCTGCCGCTCAAATGGCCAATGGTGGAGATGCTCGCATTCGCTAAAATAGAGATGACAGCGGCAACAGCCCTTGCTTCTTTGCCTGTTTTGCTACGAAACCTGAAGGATCCATACCCATGTTCCAGAGCAGTACTGCAAAGGAGGGCGATGTCACTCACAAATGTGCTTGTTTGGTCCTTGTGGGCCGCATATTCGCATTCCGCAGCCGACAATGAATCACTGGGCTGAGGGGGCGCCCGGCCGGTTGTCCGGCACCGAGCAGAGCAAGGGTGGTGGGAGGAACGAGAACGAGAACGGAGGGGCGGGGAATCGTCATCCATATTAGAGTCGACGCTGTGCAAAAGGATTAAGGTTAACAGAAAGTGTGCAAGTACGAAATTACACCATGTGCCGTGGAGCCGGAACACCGCCTCCCTGTGACGAACGGGGCTTCTGGGGGGACGGTTCACAATGCGAGGCCTCTCGGTGGTGACATGGCACAAACACGGAGGTTTTGGAGATTCAGCGCCGACTGTGGATCCCCCGAGCCGGAGGACATGAGGATAAAAGCGGGTCGACTCCCCAGCCAGTTGGCTCAGGCTAAGCCCTACAAAGTGCAATCCATTCGAGCTCCGCGCCAAGCCCGATTCGGAATACCATTCGAACGTCTGTTCCCCGGCGCAGCGCGCGCTGCTGCTGACGTTGGCCCCCAGACCATGGTTTCATTATGGGGAAGGAAGCGCGTGTGGCTGAACCAGCCGCACCTGCATCGCCTGCCAATTGGTGCCGCCGTTGCAGTATTTCCATTCGAGCTGCCAAGGATCGTGCAATCTTGCAGATCATGGGGATCCTCTTGCGCTGCTAGTCCTGCAATGCTTGTGGATTTGTGAGGCTTTGCACTCGCCCTCTCCGTTCAGCGTGCCGGTTCCCGAATTGCTGTGGTATCAAGGTGTCGGCAGGAATGGATATAAAGGTCGCCCAGTATCTCAAGTTGAAGATCCCAATATCTCCATCAACCCCACCCAACACACAGGCACCAAGCTTTAAGCAATAGGCAAAGCACTTATTACTCTCTTATATATCCATATCTCGTCTGCAACTGCCAGTTTCCTCACTGTAACTTTCTGAGAGCTATACTCCGCTTTGCAACACACCTCGACCAATCAAGCCGCCTACCCACTTACACGATCTCCCACTTCCCTCTCCTACTTCCCTCCTTCACAATGGCTCGATCATTAGACACCTACGACCGCATCGCTATTGCCGAGATAATCATTTACTCCTTCTTTCTCGTCGGCGGTGCCTTTCTCTGCTTCAAGCATGGCCTCAGCCGCAGCTCTGGCTGGCGCTTCCTCGTCATCCTCGCCCTCGCTCGCCTCATCGGTTCCGCCATGCTCTTAGCCACCATTAACGACCCTACCAATATTAGCCTCTACATTGGCTGGATGACTCTCAATGGTGTTGGCTTCGGTCCCTTAATTCTGATGCTTCTTGGACTCCTCGACAGACTATTTGGCTCCATCAACCGCGAGGGTCGTGAGCTTGTTAAGCCACTCTACCAGCGCATGATCACACTTCTCATGCTTGTCGCCATGATTCTGCTCATCGTCGGTGGTACCCAAGCCGACTACACCATCGTCAATGGAAGTCCTAAGATCAACTACACGACTGAAAGCAAAGCGGGTGCGGCTCTCATGATCGTCGTCTTGGGCTTCCTCGTCATCGAGGCCGCTCTCGTCGTGAAAAACCAGGGATACATCGCCGAGGGCGAACACCGGATTCTCATTGCCGTCCTGGCCTCGCTTCCTTTTGTTATCGTTCGCCTCATCTATACCTGCGTCCTCATTCTCGGCAACAAATCCCAGACAGTCTGGTTCTACCTCGGCGGCGGAGTCATCATGGAGATCATGGTTGTCCTTATCTGCGAAGCCGTCGGATTTACCCTGCAAAAGGTAACTCCCACGACCAAGGCCCTGGAAACCGAGCAGCCATCTTACAATGCATAATTATAGCAAAAGAAGAGCGACAAGGAGAAGGAGACATGGGTGCCTCTGATGGACCAGAGAGCTTAATCTGGATGTGGGAATTAGCGAAAGAAGTCTAGAAGCTGGGATAGAGTGTCGGTGTAGTGTATATACAAGGCGTTTTGATGTATTATAGCCAAATGGATTTGGCCTTTTGTATCTATTCACCTAGAATCATACTCTGCTATGTATCTTCAATGCATGGATCCTGGAAACCCCATCCCTTCGACTATCCCCTGTCTATGTCTAGGACTCTTTCACTCGAGTTGACTGGCAAAATCCATGCTCCCGTAGACCAACAAGAAATAATCCCCCATTTAGCTAATACCCGTTACTACCACCAAGTTCCCCTCAGCCAAAGGCCCCCATTCATGTAAACCGCAAGGCAAGGCCAGAGAGCCATTTCCATCTGCTCACATAACCGCACAGCAGGCCTTCTCCAGCTTCCGCAAGATCCAGGGTAGCTGCTTGCCAACAAACTCGGCCACCTCGTCGTTCTGCGATTGATGTTGTTGCTGTTGGTGATGCTGCCCTCCTTGCTGCTGCCCACCATGCTGCTGCCCGCCGTGATGCTGCTGCTGCTGTCCACCGTGGTGGCCAGAGTAGCTGCCGTGCTGGGGCGGGACGGCATCACCTCCCTGGAGGTTGATGTAGATGCGGCCGGCATTCTCCTCGGTGCTGAACTTCAGGCCCAGCTCGCGGCACAGCTCCTCGATCTTGGGTTTGATCTTCTGGACGTGGCCTGCCGAGTGGTTGCCCTTGCCGACGATGGCGTGCAGGTGCGTCTGGCCGGCGGCCTGGTCGGCGCGGATGCGCTGCTCAAGGATGCGCTCGGCCTCCTCGACGAACTGACCGTGCAGGTCGATGCAGTCGGACTCTACGCGGCCGGGAGCATTGTTCTCGCGGAAGATGAAGTCGGAGGCCTGCTGGTTGTAGTCGTCCATCTTGGCATCGTGCGCCTTGCCCTCGTTGGACAACTCCTTCGCGCGGGCGCCATCACCGTCATCGTACGCCTGGCGGGACTGCAGTGCACGATATACGGTCAGCACAGGATGTTTTAGGGATCACGATGGTGCGTAGCATTGCACATTATGACGGCGAGGCAAGGGATCTTCATCTGGGGGGGCTGGGTGGAGGGGAAAACAACATACGCGCTGGAAGCACTGGTTGCGCTTGTCGGCCTCAGTGCGGGCGAGGTCGCGCAGGCGATCGTACTCGCGCTCAGCATCGTCATCATCGCCGCTGTGAAGAGCTACAGTAACAGACACAGGTCGTCAGTTGTCTCCAGCGACTCGGGTCAGGCCATCAGGGCCAATGGCTCGCGGCGCAATGGCCTGTCGGGACCGGGGACGCACCTCGACCGCCGAGGCGGTTCATAGGAATGGACATTATGTCAAGGGTTGCGCGTGTGCTGTTCGTTTCAGGCCGTGGTCTGAAAGAAACTGAGTTCACGTCCCGTCGTTTCCGGTCAATTGACGCCACGCACGAGTCGCAAGTGCGGCGGTCTGGGCTGGGAGTCTTGGCTTGTTGGTGATGGGTTTGCCGAAGGGCACGGGATGGAGATGGGTTTCCGGTGCAGGGTTAGGGATTTCGGTGGTTCTGGCGCTACCAGAGGGCTCCCCAGAGGGCTCCAGCTGGGTGTTTCTCCCTAAACCCCGCCCCGTCCCAGTGGGTTTTGGCGTCTTCTCTCCGCTAAGCGGCCCTGAGCCGTAGTGGCAGCTCGCCACAAAGACGCCCGAGATGCCCAAGAAAGACACCACGCAAGCCAAATCCCCCCACTGTTCCTCTGGGTCGATCACAACCTTGGAGCCCCACGGCAGCCAGATCGAGATTCAGAGATTCCCTGTGGTCCACCTGGTATCCACGGGCAGTCTCCAAGAGTTAGTTAATGTGTACTACGTGTACTGTGTACTGCGTATGGAGCAACTACTGGCTCAACAACTCGAAGTGCGGTACGCAATGCGCTAACCTTCTTTTCTTCTTCTGCCCAGGCCTTGCCTCACGAGTTTCCCTCATTGGACTGCCAGGGCCAGGATAGCATAAAAATATCGAACACTATGCGTTTGCGTTCGAGAGAGACGTCTTGGTTATTGTATCGCCTCACCCCTGCAGTCGGCCTCATGTCGAGCCAGTGGCTTCAAGCACAGCAGTCCGGCATGTATCCCGGCTGGCGGCCCATCGACATCAACTCTAGTGAAGCCATCCGCAAGCCAAATTCGCGGCGTCGGTCCCGAGTCAACCATTCCTCCAAGCCGAACTCAAAGCCAGGCAGTCGTCGAAACTATAACCAGTTTTAACTGTATTGAGCTCACCAACCACCCAACCACGGCATTGGAATTCCTCCCCGGAGCGTCGGCTCCAGAGCATAATCCGCATCTTGACAGGCGTGGTTATGCACCGTACTTACTATTGCACTGTGCGGCCCATCCAGCAGTAGCCATGTCGACAACGTTGCTTTTGCTGCCGCTAGGTTCGTCAGCATCGGCTCCTCCGATGGCGCACCAAGTCGATAGAATTCCCGGGACCTAATCTCGATTTACCAGGCATTCGGGTCTCTGGCGGTTTCAACCCACAACCTAGTTGTCTGCCATGATTAAAACTGCTCGTGTGTTGTTTGCTGGACCAGACACAGCTTGTGGTTGATTTGGTGTCCTTCACCATGCCGAGCTGTCGTCTGCACTCCTTCTTGTCGATGGGGCTGTCAGATACATGGCGTCAATAGGTGTCATCCGGCCCGTTCGCAACCAAGTCGGTACTTGGTAATTGTGAGGGCGAATTGAGTCATTCTCATCCCAATCCTACATCAACCCGTGGGGTTCGCTGTTGAGATCCTCCCGGCCGAGTGACAGCAGTTGACGACGGATCATCATCGCCGTTGAACCTTGCAGCCATTGTCCAAAGTAAGTCAAGTACTGGATGTTCGAATCAGCCCAAACGATCTTGATCGACTATGTCACCGAGGGCATGACATGTCTAGCGTCAGAGATCACAGGTTGGAGCTAGTTTCAACACCGCTTCAGTGACGAAGACAACATTAGCCTTCTATCAAAGTAGTACGAATCAGGAACCTCTACACCAGGGACCAAGTTATCACATGCTCTGGTGACCGAAAATAGACAAGACATAACATGTTTCGGCCCCGGTCCCCCCCGGATCTTTGGGTTCCGTTTAACCCCATGACAGGTGACGAAGGGAAATGCCTTCCCAAACATAGTGCCTTTAGCCCGCAACAGGGCAACCCATGGTGTTGGAGCCGGAAAGACATAGAGGGTTGGCCTTGGCATCCCGGTCCTGGCACAATTCGAAACGGAAACATTCAGACTATACAGAGTGGCGAGAAGTAAGAGCCGGGACTGGGACAGTACCAATGCGTGCTGCCCTCAATTGAAGAGCTCATATCCATGCAGATTCCCCACTGGCATGAACGCGAAAACCAGACTCGCGGCAGCACCCGCAGCTGCAAGTCTTCGGCAGCAGGGTGGGTGGTCATAGCATCCAATGCGTTCCAGGCGGGTTTGAGGTCTGTGGACCAGACCCTCTCTGGGCTCGTGTCAATCCTCGGGGCGGCGGATGGCCCAATTGAACTTCAACTCGCAGCCTGGCCGGCTGAGAACCTCATTGGTAGCCTGGGCTTGTAGCGGCAATAGGCCTCCCCTTATCACACAGGGTGAAGCGTATTCGGAGAAGCCAACAACCTTCGTCGGCTTCTGGACGAGGCCCCTTCCCATGTGGTACCGGGGGCAGAGGAAGAAGCTTGCCATGTGGCCACCCTGCCTGCAGACCCACGTCCCCACAGATTTTCATTGACGAGAGAAACGGAGTGTGCACCGAATGTCTATAGCTCGGCGGAGATGAAATTGCTTTATTTCGTCGCGAAATGAGGGTCAGCTCGAGGGTCTGAGGCCCCAGGAAACCCCAGTCTGTTTGGTGGTGGACTAGCAACGGCTCCCTCGCCTCACTAGCTGTGGATTAGACTGGATTCTGCGGATCCGAGGGGTGCCGCTTTTGGTTTGATCATCTTCAGAAGTTATATCCGCCCAAAGCCCTGCGCAACAATCAATAACACAACCGTTGACGAAACGGGAGGCCAACCGTTTTAACTCGCTCTCTGGTGTTCGAGATCTGTGTCATGACGGGCAAGGTCAGTCAGCAGCCAGTCAGGGCCTTGACTTTGTCTGGGATTAGAGAAGCTTCCATCGGATGGGAGCCTCGCCTGGTCAATATCCGAAATGTATGGCGGTCCAACTTGGCATGAATAAAAGAGTCAGTTTCAAAGTGGCAGGTTCGTCTATGCCGGATGCTGAGGCACAGGCGTTCTTTCGGAATGTACCATTCGGGCGTTGAAGCATGAGCAGACCTGGAGTTTCGAACAGTTCAGGTCCAGCCATGTCATGTTCTCCCCGTAGATGCGTAAGTGGTTGCAGGTGGGTAGGATTCATGGGTGGGACTCGTCTCTAGATGTTGGATATTGTTGTTAAACAAGGACATGCAATGCAGTTCATGTCCATGGGGCAGGGTTCGAAGCTTGCTCCTATTGGCACTCGAGGAAACTGGTCCCAGTCAACGACTGCCAGCTCACATCTTCACCAAGATAGTATTTCCAGCAATGCTGCTATCTTGAAGATGTTGGAATTCGAAAGCTACGGGAGACATGTGGTGGCCTGCTGATGCATGGCTTTGAATGTTTCCACGTCGAGACCCTGGCCACGGTTGCGGTGTCCAGATCTGTGGCGTGGAAGCCAGTGAAGCCACATACGATCACACGGCAATGGCAATATTGCCGCCAAATGGGTGGCCGAGGTCGCCAAAGATGTACGCGTCGCAAGAAACCCCAATAATGTCGCTGTCGAAAGCGCAAGGTGCCGTTTTGCACGGTCGCTGTGCAACTTGGCCGTCTTCCACTGATCACTCGTGGCAGCTGCGTGGCCCTGTCCGTGTAGATGGGTGGACGAACTAGCCAGCGGGATTTGAAGCGAGGTGGTGAGGGCAGCAGCAGCGCTAGACCTGATCTGCGCGTCTCCGGAGGCCGGTCATGGTCCCTTGCAGGGGGCTAGCGTTGGCGTTGGCTCCATGCGCTGCCACAGGTTCGCGCCAGGCGGACCTTTGTGGAGTTAAAATAGCTGTGGGATGGAGCAGTTGGTGAGATGGAGCAGTGATGAGATGGAGATCACCCGTAGCCCCGAGGCTCCGGAAGGGCCTGAGCGTGAGCTTCCAGAAGTTAGATCAGCAACGCCAGTTCTTCTGCTCCCCATATGATCGACATCGTACAAGGAAGCACAGCACATGCTGTAAGGGGGAAATCCGGGTGGGCCGTATCTGCTGCGTATCTGTTGCGGAGTGGTCGGGAGACGAACAGCGGACGGATCCCAGGCGGCGTGGCGTGTTTGTGTCAGTAGCCCTGGCCCGAGGCTCTCGTAAACCCGATTATTCTTCTGTATGTAGCACTACCAAGCCATCGAGGTCGAGGTCCGACCACCGCAGTCAGGCCATCACGAACGCCCCTACATACCTGCGAGACATGTTACCAGAGCACGTAACAGATTCGCAAGAACGGTGTAAGTATCTTCCCTCTAATCCCGGGAAACCGACAGGCAACACGGAGACCCGGCCTCAACCCTCACAGGCTTGGATCAACCATCATCGCCAGCATCTCCTACAAGTAATTGTGGCGTTATAAGCTAGCCTGCGGGTTAGACGCAGCCACAATTGTACGATCTCTCTGCCGTCAGATGTCCAGGTACCTGATAAAATCCAACCGATTTTTCAATGCAGAATTTCATAGAAGCTCCAACCAGTAGGCCTTGTGGAAGCGATCATGGAGATCAGGTCATGACATATCAGTTTCTCAATGATCCCCAAGTGATTTTCTGCTTTTTCTTTCACATTCATGTGTCTTTCAGTGAGACGGAGCATTCAAGCTAGGGCGCTGCCAGTGGACTTTCGCCGCCTGCACAAACCAATGGGGGCGTGGGACTACTGAGGGCCAATTATTCGGCCATGTTTGACTCAGGGGCCTGGCTGCGTGACCGACGGGTCTCCAGCAGCTGTGCGGCTGCTAGTACTTGGGACAGTGAGGCTCCTGGCTGAAGCTGGCTGAAGCTCCATTGCAGCTGGTAAATGGTAGTCTTGCTTGTCTTGGTGGACAGCTTCGATGGTGGAACCTTCGATGGTGGAACCAGAAACCGCCCAAACCGTCATTTTCAAAGGCCGGAAGAGGTAATTGATAGCCCAGGGAGCCAATATCGATATCCTCTTAGAGTGGGCTGGTCTTGTCTTGCCTAAACTTACTGAACCCGGTCGTTGATCAAACGCGGCACGGTAGATGCCATGGGGCTTGCGCGTGGGCTCTTTCACAGCTGGCCGTCAGTGACATATCTTAACCAGCAATGAGTTATCGGGTTCCGGCTGATACAAAGGCGGACCATAGAGAGAATGATGCTCGTGTTCAAGCTTGGTGTGTTGCACAACAGTGGGGTGTTGTGCGTTGAGCATCGAGGTTGACCGTTGAGCAGAGTAAATGATCGACACCAGCGGAGTGAGCGAGACAAATCTCAAAAGGGGTGTCGGTCAACAGTCCGGAGTACGGATACCGAATTCGCACACGTCAGAGATATTGAGGGCTGGCTTACAACGACAATGGCATACAGATAGAGGAATTCGTCGGTTGATCGAACAGGCCAGATGGGAAAAAGCAACACAAAGAGGGCCATGATGCGACACCAGCCCTGCATGACCATCGCATCGAAACAGACGCGCATTCTAGATTCCTTCTCTGCCGCAAACTGCTACTGGTGACGAGCCCCACTGGCGGACGAGGCGATCCTCCTTAGTGGCCTTTCGGGCCCTTGGCAGCTCCGTGTGGGGGGCCTCTGCTGGGAGGATCCTGGCCAGAGGACCAGGTACAGAAGGGCCGGTGCTCACGATGGGCCTTGTAGTGGGAGAAGATTGAGCGCAGCCGATGAGCCCACCCGCAACATGGTTGGCTTTATGTGGGCTTGGTGTTGCAAGGGTATTTTAGCAGCATCAAACGCAGCGCGATAGCAGCAAAGCGATGATGCACGGCAAGCCATTCGGGCTGAGAGAAAGACAGGAGGAGAAACAAAGGGAGGTGAGAATCAATTTGCTTTGTTTGCGCAAACGAGACTCAAACAGAGAGATCCTTGCCACCGGCGTTGTTCTTGGTGTTGATATTAGTGTCGAGCTTGAGGGGATTGTTTCCTGGCGGGAGTTCAGTTCTGGCGTGTAACGAAACAAACACATTACAAAGCGGACTAAACCCGGAAGCCAGCGGCTACCCATCAAGCTCTGTGGTGGTAGCTTCCATTTTGGGTATCTGAATCGTGGCAAGGCGAGGTCAGGAAGGCGCAAGAGGTTCTCTAACACTCGACGCAAGGCGAGAAGACGGAACTACCAGTAAGCGTCCGGGCAGCCGAGCAACATTGAAATTCGATACAGTACCAGCCGAGCACTCTGACCTAGCACATGCTACCTTGCCATACTGCACAGGGCATGGTTGCGCAAATGAGGTCCATATGGTTCCTGTGGCGGGCTTCCACCGTTACCAAGGCCGGCGAGCGACGGACGACGCCGCCTAAAGGCAAGGGATGCCGACTATAGGGCTCCTGGTAGACGGGACCTGGATGAGGGGACTTGGATGAGGGGACTGGAGATTAGGGACACTATTGGGCCCTGTCTTTGAATCTCCGACACACTGACTGACTGACTCTTGTCGCAATGGGACCCACTGCGACGATGGCACGTCACGGCGGAGCAGGAGTCTTTTGCGAACCCAAGCACCAGCAGCCACCAGCTGCTGGGAGAGACTTTGGACGGCAACCCAGAGCCAGTAGAAGAGGATCCGTATCTGGATGGACGAGGTTTCGGGGCCAAGAGGTGCTAGTTGGTTGGTGGCTGGTGGTTGGCTAGCTTGTCCAAACCAAGCCTTAGCCGTCGTGCATCGAGTTGGGACAACTCCACAGTTCACACGGCGAGCTCTCCACTGCCTGGTCCCCCTATTGAACGGATCAGGATCCGTACGGGACGCTCGAGTCGAGCACAGTTGCGTCCGCGTCAGTCTGCCTGCCGTTGGTACTCCGTACTCGAAACTTGGTACACACAGGCGCCGCGGGCTGTCCCTGCGTATCTAGGTACTCTGGTACCGACGGCAGACAGGCGAGCCGCAAAGGGGGGCGAGCGCCGCCAACTGCGACTGACAGAAGCTCTTCAGGATGTCTCGCACTGGCAGCATTGCCCGTCTGGTGGCTGCCAGACAACGCGACCGGCAACGGTCAACAGGCGACGGAATCAACGCGGCAACCCTGAGCAACCCCCCCTGGGCCTGCCTCTCGCCGTCCAGACTGCCGATGCAATCCCCTCCAGACCCTCGTACCCTCGTCGAACGGCCATGATCATCTGCTGCTTTGGCCCCAGGGCCCTGGTCACCTTTGTTGACCATCCCGGCCTAGCTGCCAGTAGGGGATGGCGCTATTCCCAACAAGGACATGTAATCGATGGATCAGTTGGATGAGATGCTCCACTCACCAAAAAAGTTATTCTGCAACCGGCCATGTCCCACGGTCCACGTCCATGGGGAGAGGTCCGGAGTACAGTGCTCTGTAGTGTACACACGTACCGTACTCCTCAAGTCAAGTCTCCTAGCGGGCGTCCTGAAATGCACCGCGGCATTAGCTGGGGGGGAGGGATCCTCAATGCTCTGCCAGGGACATGCACCGGCCAAGCAGATGGCACCATTTCTCCACCGTGGGCCTCCTTTAAGTGCCCCCGAGAGGAACACTTAAATGGCATCCCGGACTTGGCCGCGACGCGGGCAGTCTGTCGTGGTTTCTCACTGGCCGCGTCTTTGTGAGAGAGGTTGCTGGCTGGCCCAAGTCGCTGCGAGGGCGATCCCCCTCCTGCTCCAGCACGCCCATCATCCGCGTCCCCCGCCAGCCAGCCGCCCGCCCGCCGGGCCGCTATTGAGTTGGTCGTCAATGGCTCTGTGCAGCACAGCAGTCACAGTCACAGTCACAGCCGGAGGCGTGCATTCACTGTATCTTGCACAGTGCATCAGGGCTGCAGCACGGCGCGGAGCGACCAGTGGCGGCATCCAGGGAGCTGCTGGATCGACCGCAATGTAGCATCATCTCAGCGTCCATGGTCAGAGGCGCTGTGAGCTCAGGGCTGCGCTCGGACGGTGCGCACTGGGTACATGGGCTTCTTGATGGAGCCATGTACCTGCACGCCCCGGACGAGTGGGTGGGTACCCGGACGGTACCTGATCAGAGGGTCTTGGAGCGCCCAAGGTTGGCCTAGCGGACCCTCCCACTGGTCGACGGTTCCTCGCAGGCCATGGCAGGCCCCGTAGCCCACTGGAGGTCCCCTGAGGATCCGCCCCAGGCCAGGCTTGCTCAGGGCCCCGGACACAATTGCTGGTTGCCCAGGAGCGGTTGTCGTCGCCTGCATCCACTTTGGCACAACTCGAGGTACATAGCCGTCGCTAGCTGGGAAAGTAGCTGCCACGACGGACGATCTAGTGCCTGGGCCGCCAGTACCTCTGTACCGGAGCCTGCAGCGGCCCCGTCCCAGAGCGAATATCAGCGGGTAGCCCAGCACTGTCGGCCGCTAATTGTTGTTTTCACCTCACTATCCCGGGCGAGCTTTGCCCCCCAGCCCGCCGTGCAGCACAGTACCGGAAGAGCTTTGGCTGCCATTCGTGCTCGTCCCACGCCCAGGCTCGTCCCCCTAATTTCGCCCATTTTCCCACCCCCCTCCTCGTCTTCCCAATCATCCTGTTGCGGAATCCCTAATTCCCCGGCCATCCAGCCATTCATCCAGCCATCCAGCCATCCGGCCATCTTGTCTCTCACCCTCCTCTCGTCTCCTTCGCAATTCTCGCTTCGGTTCGAACTCTTCCCATTCACTTTCGGGATACTTTTCGGGCTCACAGCCAGTCAGCCGTCCACTCGTCCGTCCGCTCCCCTCTCCAACATCGCCATCTGCGTCTGCATCGGCTTCGTCAATTGGCATCTGCCCCTCACACGACTGTCGGTTATCCCATCCCCCCTCGAGGTTAGTCAACTAGGTTTCCCTTCGTCGTTGCTCCTCCGTCGAGCGCTCCCCGGTCCTCAACGTCGCTCTCCTGGCTCGACGCTCTCTTCCTCGAAGCTGCTCGCTCGCCCTCCCATGCTGTTTACCTCCGTTCGCTCGGCCCATCCCCATACACCCCTCCCCCCCGGCCGCGCCTGGGCCACTCACTCCCCCCCTGGTCCAGGGGAGGCGCGAGAGATTCCGCCCTGGGCTGGGCCTTTGTTGGCACGACTCGTGTGTCGTGCTCCAAATTGCAGCCTCCTCTCCCCCCCAGCCGCGGCGCTACACCAAAAGCTGCTTCTCCATCCTCCATCTCCTTTTCTCTTCACTCCACCTCGCCTTGTCTTCGCCTTGTCTCGCCTCACCTCATCCTCTTTACATTCGCCCCTTCACCCATCGACCTCTCTTGCCTTCTTCAACGGCAACCACTCTCACTACTACTGGGTACTGACACTCACTCGTCGGCCTCTAGACCTGTCTGCGACTTCAACGTCCATCCACCCGACGTGTCGCCGCCGATCCATCCCAGTTTCATCAAGATACATCTGAGTCACGTCGAGGCGACAGCCACGCATCCGTCACAATGGGTTGCGGTATGAGCACGGAGGAGAAGGAGGGCAAGGCCCGGAACGAGGAGATCGAAAACCAGCTCAAGCGGGATAAGATGATGCAGCGAAATGAGATCAAGATGCTGCTCCTTGGTATGTCCCCATCCGAACGCGCGCCGCCCGTCAACCGCCCAGACGTCGCAGCAATCGCAATCATCTAGCCTTCGATGGCCTCTAACCTACCTCACTAGGTGCCGGTGAATCTGGAAAGTCCACCATCCTCAAGCAGATGAAGCTCATCCACGAGGGTGGCTACTCGCGCGATGAGCGAGAATCCTTCAAGGAAATCATCTTCAGCAACACCGTCCAGTCGATGCGCGTCATCCTCGAGGCCATGGAGTCGCTCGAGCTTCCCCTCGAGGACCAGCGCATGGAGTACCACGTCCAGACCATCTTTATGCAGCCCGCTCAGATTGAGGGCGACGTTCTCCCCCCAGAGGTTGGCAGCGCCATCGAGGCGCTGTGGAAGGACCGTGGCGTCCAAGAGTGCTTCAAGCGATCCCGCGAGTACCAGCTCAACGATTCGGCCAGATAGTAGGTGTTTTCTCTCGAGTGATGTCTCTGATTCCAATGCTCACACTTTCGCAGCTACTTCGACAACATCGCCCGAATTGCCGCCCCCGACTACATGCCTAACGATCAGGATGTTCTCCGATCGCGTGTCAAGACCACCGGTATCACCGAGACCACCTTCATCATCGGCGACCTGACCTACCGCATGTTCGACGTTGGTGGCCAAAGATCCGAGCGAAAGAAGTGGATTCACTGCTTCGAGAATGTCACCACCATTCTCTTCCTGGTTGCCATCTCCGAGTACGATCAGCTCCTGTTCGAGGACGAGACCGTCAACCGAATGCAGGAGGCCCTTACCCTCTTCGACTCCATCTGCAACTCCAGGTGGTTTATCAAGACCTCCATCATTCTCTTCCTCAACAAGATCGATCGATTTAAGGAGAAGCTGCCCGTCAGCCCTATGAAGAACTACTTCCCCGACTACGAGGGCGGCGACGACTACGCGGCTGCCTGCGACTACATCCTCAACCGATTCGTGAGCCTGAACCAGCACGAGACCAAGCAGATCTACACTCATTTCACTTGCGCAACCGATACCACCCAGATCCGCTTCGTCATGGCAGCAGTCAACGGTATGTTACCTGTGAATCACTACGCCACTACTCTTTGCTAATTCTTCCACAGACATCATCATCCAGGAGAACCTTCGTCTCTGCGGTCTGATCTAAATGATTTTTTACTCTCACCAAAACACACGAATACCCTCGAACTTAATAACGACACCGCTTAGATGGGCCACGGGGACATGGCTCACGATTTTTTCATTGTACTAGTCATACCAACGGGCCGGAGGCCTTGGGGCGCACACCCGCACGATTCCCCTACCACGTGCCTGTTACATCGCCTCATCCGCCACCCCAAATTTAGTGCTTTTGGCTGAGCCCCGGGTTGACCTTGGTTCCCTTTCTTTGTAAGGATTTCGCGGACTGATGGGAGTTGCTCTGTATCACAAAACGTCATTTGGGGGAAAGATTAGGAAGTGGCCGAGCCAGATAGGGGGCCGCGATGGCCAGTGGCCGGACGGATTTGGAGGAGAGATGGAGTAGGCCGGACCGGAGAGAAGATGACGACGAGGCACTATTGCATCTGACAGTATGGGCGACGGAGAATGGTGGCCATCTATTTTTTGTTTAATTACGAAACTCTTTTCCTACCATTTTGCTACATTTTGCGTGCGCTGGTTGTTTTATTTTTTTCTTTCGTTTCTTTTATTTGTTCGCTCTTGCCGAAAGATCAATCCAGCTGTGCTTCTCTCCCGTTTGTTTTTCCTTTGTCTTTGTCTCTGTTTACTTTTTCCCCGTTGAAACAGGGAGGGGCGGGGACTACACGAGAGGTCATGCATGCGTGCGTGGCGGCCGACAAGGGGCTCTTGGACTGGTGTTTTGTTCTTCCTAGCTTCTCTGGGCTTCTTCGGGCCCGTTTTCTTCTAGTGCATAGTTGAGGTCATTTATCAAGCAAGACAAAAGGAAAACAGACAGCCTCCTGTTGACTTAATAATTGTGGTTCTCAGTCCCCTTCTGGAAGCAAATTCGTAAACATTGGGCCATGGAGGTCGGGGCAGGGATTGGCAGCGGAGTTGCGTACTTTGCGATGCAAGGGCGTGGCGGAGGTGTCGGAGGTGCCGCCACATTCGACGCATCTGACAGCGAGGCAGGCTGCAGGTTAGGTGGCTCACGGCGACGTGCGGAATGCACACAGGATAGGCGATGATACATTGAGGAGCGAAGGGTGTAAGTGACTGGTTTGTTATTGATTGTGCAGTATTTTGGAAGTTACGAGGAAGTCTTCCGTCGGTAGTCTAGAGAACTCTGGAAAATCCACTACTCGTCATAATCCCTCGAGGGTAATCGTCTTCGGGCTCCTATCCGTATTATCATACATTAGTAAATACAGTTACATTCAATTGTACATGGTTCGCCTGATCAGCACCTGGGGGTTGGTCCTATTCTCAGAGCTGCTAGATCGGGAACCAATTGAAACCTCCCGGGGCAAAGGAGCGGGCATCTTCATCGAGAAGAGTCTCCCTGCGTCGATAATGGTTATTATTAGGCCTTGAAGATCATGTGCGATCCTCCACGGGCATAGTTCCGCATGTTGGTGGCGGTGCGCATCGCCGTTGTGAACACTGGCCATCCATCTCATTCCGGCTCTGTAAACCGCTCCACACCATCCCACAGGTATAGTCGCACAAGTTGAACATCTTGATTGAGGATTGCAAAACCTGTGAGGAAAGAGGGCACGCAGATTCCCTGTCTCGGTTGACGGCACGTCTTTTGAGAAGGTTAGGCAACAACAAAAAAAGCCTGGTCATCCCTTTCCAGAGTCGATCATACACTTCGACACGTTATAGGAATAGCATTCGCAGCGGCTCAACCCAACTTTGGATCTCAAGACATATTGCTAATTCGAACCCAATCTCTGCGATGGAGTTAGCCAATGGGTTAAGGGAAGGCAGGCAAGACTTCTTACCTCGAGCAATCGACTCGTTCATAAATCATACTCCATGTCATGTATGTCGTTGGAGTTCGTATGGTCACTCATCCATCAGTGGCGATATAATAATACAGGAAATACAGGTAGATGTGTTCCCAGCGTACAGCTTGGTCAACAATGATGCAAGAGCTCAGCCTAGTAGAACAAATAAGGTTTGCATCATCAAGGCAGAGGGCTCGTGTGTGAGTGCGTGTCATCGAGGCCTGCGTCGGAGAGATGAGCTTGGGCTTGCTCCTGGGAACGCTGATGCTCGGCCATGCCCTCTGGCGTGCGAAGGTACTCGTCATACTCTGCAATTCGCATGCCGAGCTCCTTAGCAGCGGCTTCGATTCTTGCGAGGTGCCTTTCCCTCCGAGAGAAACCCACGACATCACCCATGGCCTGCGTGACCAGACGCCTAGTCGGGTCAGTCAAGCCCCAATTGCCCATATCGGGTTGGAAAGTGGCCAAGGGCACAGTCGTGGGGGAAAGCTGGGGCAAGGGTGGCACTGCTTGGGAGACGACCGGCGCGGCCTGGGGCATGGGCGGTAGCGGAACTGGGGTTTGGTAGATCATGGCGGACGGGGGAGCCACGGAGACGGCAGAGCCAAATATCTGTGGCTGGGGGTGATTGTTTTCTGTGAGGTGTCAGGGCCAACTTCAGGCTAGACAGTGAATCATGGACACGAAGACGCGACGGGTTGCGTGGTGACGCGATGGGGACGAAAGTGAGGGCAAGCAAGTTGACTGACCATGAAACGTGCATCGCGCCCCACTGGCATTGAACCAGCAGTTTGTGCAACTACCACACATCTGACCGTCGTAGACGACGCATTGGTTCCATGGCCCATGGCCTTTATGGCAGTTCTTGCAAGGCCGTGCCGCTAGTTCACCCGTGACGTGGGCGAGCATGGCCTCAACGTTGCTCCGTCGTTCCATGTTGAGCCTCTGTCCCGTGCGACGCTGGGAGGGGTCGCGCAAAGCCGCTTCACCCGCCAGCTTCTTGCATAGAGCGCTATCGATCTTGATTGAGTCTCCGTATATTCCCAGTGCCACGTCTTCGGCGGTGCGGGCGGGTTGGTCGCTAGCCATCTGGTTCATGGGCATGGGGAAGCTTGTGCCGGGGCTGGCGTCGAGGGCATTCTGAAGTAGGTCGCCGTTGCTAGACAGCATGGTTTCGGCGTTGAGGCCAACGCCGAGGGCGGAATTGTCATCGTCCTCGTCCTCATCGTCGTGGGCGATAGAAACATCGAGGTCCTTCACATCGGAGGCGTGCTGGGCGAACTGCTCGAGTTGCTCCTGGGCAACGCTGGAGAAGGAGGAATTGCGACTAACACTCCTCCGGGCGGCGTTGCTGGTGCTACTGGCGTTGCTGGCAACGGCGGGCTTGGTCACCTTAAAGCCGCGCGCC
>JAANBB010000641.1:0-18219 GCA_014621425.1 Cylindrodendrum hubeiense | reverse complement strand
TGCGTGGCGGTATCGACTGTCTGCGAGCGAGTCGAGCTTGTTCCCGGGTTCAGGCCCGTAAGGGGGCTGCATCATTGGTAACTGCGAGCCTCCTCAAGACTGGGGTTGAGGGGACGAACGATTGGACGTCCGGGCACCAGTCGGAGGGTGTTTCAGCGGAAGGGCCTCGGGCCTCTCAGTGGGCCGGAGGGTGGGAGGCTCAGTGGAGCGTCCGCCTCCGCGACAGCGCCAAAGGGAGCCGCCCACGTGGAGACTTGCCACTGAAGGCCATTAAACTCGACCCTGCGTCGGCACTGGGTCGACGTCTCCAGGTCTGGGTCTCCAGGGCTTCAGGGCTTCGGGGCTTCAGGTCCGCTGGAGAGTCGTCAGCCCAGCGTCCAACCGTCCAACATCAAACGAACCATGCAAGGATCATTCTACACAAGCAACTCAGTCACGGTTCCTGTCAGGTTTTTACCTATCAGCTTCAATGTTTGCAGCAATCATACACAATAACGTATCGTGACAGTTTGAGATTCGCCTTGTCTCTCGGATGTCCCATGCGGAATGCCATGACTCCAATGCCTTCGCAGCTACAGCGTCGGAGATCATTCACGCAATGCTCCATTCTTGACTTGGTACTTCATCCTTGACGGGCCCGCCGGCTCCATCATCCCATCAGAGAGACAGAGGTCTCGTGCCCAATTGTTTAAGGTCAGGCCCGGCGGTCGCGTATGTTTCGACCTCGTCCCACTCCAAGCGCCGCCGTCTCTCTGTAGCCGCGGTCTATTTCGGACCTCTCTTTGGCGGTGGCCCTCGGCGCGTAGCGCTCAGGATAGCCGCAGCTCACCCAATTCCAGCCGACCACCTCTCAGACCTGCAGGTAATGTCATGATTCGTCTTGGTCCATTATTCTATACCGAAAGCGTTTACTTAGAACTCTATATAAATTCCTCGGTATTTGTTGAGTAATTTTAGTTCATGTCTCAACCGTACGCGCGGAGAGTTGAAGATAACCGCACAGGCAGAACATGCCCAATTACCTTTCCTTTCTAAGTGCACGAAATAAAACTTGGGGGCGGAATATTGCTTTTCGGGCATGAATCAGTTGCATCACAAGCTGTCTGGTCCAAGTGCCGAACGTGCATCTGTCACTCGTGTTCGCGTTACATGTCCTGTAGGTGCTGTTCCAGAGCTGGCCGCTGACGCCTCCTCAATTCGACTTGGTATACACCTTTGCGTCCTTGCCCTCCTTAATCAGGTGGTTCTGGCAGTAATTACGCGAATCCTTATCATGCCTGTCCGTCACACTGCATTTGAGGTTGCTCTGGCTGTCGTACTTCTCATCGCATTGACGGAACTCTCCCTTTTTGGCGCAGCCACAGGAGTACATGATGTACTCTTGGGTGCACATGCTGTTGTGTTGAGGCCGCCTCACGTCGGGATCTGCAGAACCGGTCAGTGACTTGGTCTAGAACGCATGGTCTGGAAACCATGGCCGTGGGGTGATGAAGTGTCTTACCCTGATGACGTTGTGGGTGGTCTGAACCAGGTTGCGATTGCAATTTGAAATCTGAGTCGGACGGCGGATGGTTTCGTCCACTGTACGCCGTACTGTCTGTCGCCTTGTCAATTGCGACTGGGAAACCCTGCTTGTGTTGAATAACCACGGCACAGAGTGAATGTTTTCCAATCGGAAGCCTTGGAGCAGAGACCAACTGCTGATGCGTCGTGTGACAAAGGAGGAAACCCAGCACAGCGTAGCCGAGAGGCTTCCAATGGGTGAGCGAGGTGGTGTAAGCGGCTGGCAGCGGTGGATCACACCGATTAGCAAAAGGTACATGGCTGTGTATGCAGCTCCCCACGCAAATTCAAGTACCTAGATGCTCCGCCAAAAAGCGAGGTCATCATGTTCGCCCAGCGCCACCGATCCGATTGGCTCCCTCGAAATCACCAAAATCGGCAGCGCACTGCCTCTTCCAGACTTCCAAGTTTGTAGCCACTGCATCTTCTCGCTCACCCTCGCTCTCTCTCGTCTCCCGCAGACCCTCAACGATCGACCGCTCCCACCGCCCATCACCGTCCTCCCGCACAGTTCCGTCACCATGGCTCGTGGCAACCAGCGCGACAAGGCCCGTGAGGCCGCTCAGAAGAAGTTGGCTGGCCAGGTCCGTCTCCATTCCCACCCAGCCGTTGATCAGACAGCGGTCTCCAGTTGCGCACCACCGGCCAAGAGCTAACGAGATGTCTTTCGGCGACTGCAGAAGAAGGGAAACAGCATGAGCGGCACTGAGATGCAGCGCGCCAAGGAGTCGGCCGCCGAGATCATGCGCAAGAAGCAGGCTGCTGGTAAGGCTGCCCCTCCATTCCCCTCCATCTCTTATCGCGAAGCAAGAATTTGTCACTGACTTGCGCGTGTCTCTCAACAGCTGAGGCCAAGAAGGCCGAAGAAGCGACCAAGAAATAGTCGGTCGCTATGGAAGAATTCTGTCGGTCTAGTTCGTGGTAAACGACAGTTCTCGGCTGGTTCGCCATCGACATTCCTTTGCGTACGACCGGTTAGACGACGCCACGAGATGGATGGACAGACGGGGACACTGAACAGCGCGGTGCGGCACGGCATAGCCATGAATTATACAACGATATGCGAATTATTACAGGATAGCAAAGGCGAAGTGGTGCACGGATTTGGATTGCCTTAGAGAAAAAAATACACTAGAGGCTTAAATACACCTTGTGATGATGCTATTCGTATCGTCTTGTCAATCGCCCTGTCTTTTACGTCCAATCATGAAAATCTTGCGATACCTTTTAGGGGCAGCCAATACGATGTATTGGTTTGATTATGCATAATCTAGTGTATAACCGCCTGTTGGCCGCATGTTGGTCGCAAACAGCATTCACAAGTGAAATGGATTCAAACATGCAAGTCATCATATTAATTCGCCTAGAGACTATACGAGCCAGTCATATGCACCTTCATACCCGTGAAGTGTGAACCAAAGCCCCCAGACTATTCGCATAAGTTACGACAAAGAACCCTCTAGATACCTTCGTATAATAATTCACCACCGATCGATCCTCTTACATTCCCCAGTCCCCTAATACAAGAGGCTGCGCTCTTTACAGAGCAGCCATCTTAATGGGCAAAGCGCCTGCAATACATGTTAGCATCAATGAATAGTAACACAGGATTAGAGGAGTTGACATACCAGACATGCCACCGAAAGCACCAAGTCCTTGGGCCTCAGCAGGGAACGAGCCAACCGCGCATGTGACAACGCAAACACAGCTACCGTCACCGCCCAGGGTGCCCTCTCCGGGTGTAGCTGCTACTTCAGTTCCCTCTGGTGCGCTGACTGTAGATGTGGCGGCGGAAGTCTCAGCCTCACCGGGAGCAGCAGGTGTTGCAGCCGGGTCCGTGATGGGAGTCTCAGCACCAGCACCCTTCTGCTTGATGGCGAGAGCCTGGAACATGGCCTGTGTCTTTCCAGCAGTGGGGTTGATGGAGAAGACCATACCCTTACCGCAGTGACCCATTTGCTTGCAGTAGAACCCTGGTTTCTGTTAGTGTTTTCGTCTTTTAAATACCCGGCTTTCACTTACAAAGAGGAGTCGCAACCATGACTTGCATAGCAACCTGAGGAGGAGGCGACACAGTGTTGTTGGGGTTGGCCATGAAGCCCGAATCCATACCACCCTCAAGAGGATCGCAGGGGGTGTCGAAGGCAGACTGAGAGACGGTGTGGTTCTGAGAAAGGAACTCGAAGACGACAGTGTCTCCGACAGGGACGTTGTTCAACTGGTCAGGCTGGTATACCAGGCCACCGGGTCCACCGACAGTGACGGTATGAGAGGCTGCCGCTGCGGGCGTCTCGACAACCTGTCCGCCAGCGGTGACAGTTTCAGTAACGGTAACCTTCTCATTGACGGTGGAGGTCTCGGCGCCATTTCCATTGTTGACCCAGATGATGATGACATTGGTCGCGGATCCCTTGTCTTTCTTGCCTCCATCATCGCCGAGGTTGATCTTGATTCCATCCGCAACGATGACCTCGCCATTGTTGTCGCCATTGTTGTCACCATTGTCCCCATTGTCCTTGCCCTTATCCTTTCCACCCTCGGGGTGATCCCGAGGCATGAGCCAGGCAGCGTTAGGGTCGCGGACAGAGAGGGCCATGGTGACAGGGGCCAAGGCGGCCATAGCCATAGTAGCTGAGAACTTCATGTTGGCGGTGTAGGTGGTGTAGGTGGTGGGTATTAGAAGGGTTGTTGTGTAGCTTCTGAATGATGATCCTGTCAAAGGATATGTATAGAGAACTAATCGACCTAGCGATTGTGGCTCAAAAAGTCGAGGGCCTGCTCGTGGAGTAGAATCGGATGGAAAGACTGCGGGAAAAGAGCGAAACACGCAGGCAGGTTGTGTGAATAGATGGCCAAAACAAGTTGAGACTTCTGAGAAACTTGGGGACGACCTGCGACTTATATCCAGGCCGATGTTCAGTCGGTTGGTGTTGCAGCCGATCGTCCAGGTCGGCTTCACCAAGACCCGTGCGAAACGCACAAAGTACGGATCCGGCCTCCTTGGCTGGCCGGGTTCCCCTTCGGCTGTGGGAGCTCCGAGCCAGTAGCACGGCGCTGCGACGGGCTAGCGATGCGGGAGAGGTTGCTGTGACAGATTCGTCTCGGGTCGTGTTTGGTGTAGTCGCTCCGGACCCTTGCTGAGGCCCAAAGCGGCAAACGCCCAAACGAGGGAAAACCGCTTACAACTCTCCATGTGCCACTCCGGCCGGGAGCCGGCCGCCTTCAATCGTGGCAATTGGCCGTTGAACCAGGCCGTAATTTTATTTTCCATCTCTATTTTTGTCGCTGCCGGCGATGCATGCACTTCGAGCCCTATGTTGGCCGCCTGGGCAGCCCGCGCTGAGCAAACAGAACCTGGCTGCTCCTGGGGCTACAGCGTCGCATCGGCCGCTCGGTAACCCGTCTCAGCCATCGCAACCCTTAAGCTAAACCAAAAGGCTGGGTAAAAGAGGCAAAGGTCTTGGCATCTGATCTACGGTGGCTCAAACCGCGTGGTGACATCGCGACCCTCTTGAAACTCTTCTCCCAACGCATCGCCATGCCGTCACAGGTGTTTGCTCAGGAACGAGCACGGGGCTGGGATGGCCATTTCTGCTGTTCTCACCACCGGCGATGGCATCTTGGCTGCCTCAGCTGAACTTATGTCCCTGGTTATACGCGGGTTCGCGTTGTTTCATTTCTTAATGGGATTGATCTTGAGAAAGGGATGTAGTCCAATGCACAGTGAGACTACCTTTGACTATGAAATTAATAAGGTTGAGTTGGCGATAGTTGGCTGCATTATGCGACCTGAAATGTCCACCAGGCGCCCATCCTCATCGCCCTGCCTACCTCTGTCGGTTACTATTTTCGTATGGCAAATAACAGAGGTTGCCCTAGGCGCCCATCGACCTCAATTAAGACCTAGCTTCTCCCATATACTTTGCCGAGCGGTAGCCAAGAAGCCCAGAATGCTGCCTCTCGGATTTGAAACGAATCCCCGCACAGCAACCACTTAACGACGATACGCCCAGCCACCTATTCCACATGGCCAAGGTTCGCGCAGCCGATCAGGGAGAGGCGCTCCTGATGTTCCGTGTTTGCATTCGGTTTGGCCTTTGCGGTCGCCATGACTATCCTGACACAGCCAGGAGAGTGACGGTGTTTGGCGCCGCCGAGTCACCCGCATCTGCAACAAATCTTGTCGCACCCTTCAGTCCGGTCAGATCGGATAGCTTTACCACATTTGCAGCCGTCCACCGCGGGTTCTATTCATCCGATGCTCAGCCCCATCCCAGGGGTCTTGGGCTACGATTCCCGGCTTTGCTGGGCCTGCTGTTGTCCCTCAAACAGTCCTGTGTAGTAGCCAGCGTAGTACCACGACATGAGGAGCTTCTTGAGGTTTTCATCCTGCACTGTAGATTACAAAGACCCGTCTGTCAGTAACAACACATTTATGGCCTACAATGACGGAAAACTGGAGGCTCAACTTACCGGATCCGAGAACTGCTTGCACTGGGAACGCCCCCAGGCCGCCCTTAGGCCCATGATTCGAAGGCCCATCCTGCATGGCCGATTTTCCCTGGTCTGCATTAGAGACTTTGACAGGAACCGGGCGGGATACGATCATGTTTGATCCTCATAACAAGCAGGGAAAGAGAGCGCCTACCTTTTCATCCGCAGTTCCCTTGTCCACAGCACGTGTTTCTCCGGCAATTTCGGCGTCTTCGAGTGATTCTTCGGGTTGATCACTCTGAGTTTCCGTCTCGGCTGCGGCCCTTTGAAGATGTTAACGTCTCAGTCGCGGGTCTGTGTTGCACCGGGGACGGAACTGACCGGTTCACGGGCTCCAAATCTCTCACGCTTCCACCTTTTGCATGGACACTGTGGTATTTCTGCATGCCATTTAGTCGACTGCAAAGAGCATAGGAGAGTTGAGGGACGGATCTACCTTGTACTCCTGCAGGGCCTCATTCCAGGAGTCGATCAGGGCCGAGTCATCCCACATCTCCTCATGGCTGAGTTCTTTCTGGTTTCTGCCCATTTTGAGGACGAGGGCTGGTTGTAGATAGGACGGTAGCCGAGGTGAAACTGGTTTGTGAAGGTCAAGCTTCTGGTCAGTTCCGAGCCAATCCTCAGCCTAGTTTACCTCAGGCAGTGGCGGTGATCGGCTAGCTCCCTCAAGCTGAATGGGCGTATACAGAATCGCGATGTTTTAGTAGGCCTATCTATCAGCTAGTGTCTCATTCCAGACAAATCGCGGAATAAATGAGCCGTTCAATGCACCGTCATCCAGAAGCGTCAAAGAGTTGACTCGTGATGAGACGTCTTGTGAAGGTCCTTGTAAGATCAACGCCCCCAGGCACCCTTTTTAGCGGACCAAGCGCTAAGCAATGGCGCACCCACGGCCCCCCACCACCTGCCGATAAACTGATAGTGGGCCCTCACCGCTCTGCGTAGTACGGCAGAATCCCAAATTTTTCTTCACCCACGCTTCGCTTCCCCAGCCGCCGAGCTTTTGCGTACCGATTAACAACCACTCTGCAACAATCGACACAATGGCTCCCGAACTAAGGAAACGAAAGTGTAAGTGTGTTCGCAAGGCATTTAATTGCATATTCTAACGTCCTTCAGCTCTCCCCGACGTCCAAAAGGCCAACGGCGCCGCCAAGGCCGAGAAGCCTTCGCCCAAGCCTGCGCCCAAGGGAAAGCGTAAAGGTGAGCAACCCATTGACTTGACCGCAGTCCAACCTGTGCTAACAACAGCCCACCAGCCCCCGAGGATGCGCTGCCTGTATCGCCCGTGTCGCTGAAGAAGCAGAAGTCCGTCAAGAAGACTGCCGCCGAGGCAAAGCCCGCGAAGAAGCCGGCGCAGAAGGCCAAGAAGGCCAAGCAGACCAAGCCTGTCGAGGAAGAGGTCGTTGAGGAAAAGGTCGTTGAGGAGGAGGTCGTCGAGGAGAACACCACGATCGAGGTCCCCGATGTGTCCGACTCTGAGGGAGAGGATGGCAAGGAGGTCCAGGCTCTCGTGACCCAGCTGGATTCAGACGACGAGGATATGACTGAGGGCGACAATCTCTTCAAGGAGGGACAGGACGTCGGCAAGATCCCCGAGGTTTCCAAGCAGGTCGAGAAGGCCGCCAAGGCCTCCCACAAAAACACCGGCGTCCTCTACATTGGCCGCATTCCCCACGGTTTCTATGAGTACGAAATGCGACAGTACTTCGAGCAGTTTGGCACCATCACCAGGCTGCGATTGTCGCGTAACAAGAAGACTGGCGCCAGCAAGCACTTTGCCTTTGTCGAGTTCGCCGAGGCCACCACCGCGGAGATTGTCGCCAAGACCATGAACAACTACCTTCTGTTTGGACACATCCTCAAGTGCCGAATCCTCCCCAAGGAGCAGCTGCACGACGACCTGTTCAAGGGTGCCAACCGACGATTCAAGGCGGTCCCCTGGAACAAGATGGCTGGCAAGCAGCTTCAGAAGCCTCACACGGAGTCCGCCTGGGCGGACAA
The DNA here is from genome assembly GCA_014621425.1 of Cylindrodendrum hubeiense. NCBI lineage: Eukaryota > Fungi > Ascomycota > Sordariomycetes > Hypocreales > Nectriaceae > Cylindrodendrum > Cylindrodendrum hubeiense. The sequence goes on along the minus strand of JAANBB010000641.1, from coordinate 10,158 downwards.
GGTCACCAAGGTGCAGAGCAAGCGAGCCAAGAAGGCTGCTGCGCTCAAGGAGATTGGCTACGAGTTCGAGGTTCCCGAGATGAAGGCTGTCCCCGCCCCTGCGCCCATTGAGGAGAAGAAGGTCGAGGTCGAGGCTATCGAGGCTGCGCCTGTGGAGGAGGAGACCAAGAAGATTGAGGAGCCTGTCGAGGCCGTTGAGGAGGCTAAGCCTGAGGCTAAGGAGGAGACCGAGGTCGAGGCTGAGGTCGAGGTCGAGGTCGAGGTCAAGACGAAGCCTGCTCCCAAGGCCAGAGCCGCAAAGGGAAAGGCAACGCGAGGAAAGGGCCGCAAGGCCAAGGCTTAGAGTGATTTCTTGTGCTTGGAGTCTACAGCGATCTAGGGATAGGAAAAAGTCCATAATGAAAGTTGGGCGTTCATTTTTCACGAGAACCAGACGAAAATTTTCCCCATTGTGAGGTTGTATGTATGTACGCACATAGCGAACCCATAGCGCTCATCGAAAAGTGAGCAAGAGACAGGATTATAAAAGGCGTTTAAGTCTTCTACTTCATGGGTCATGGCGAAAAAGCCGCGGAGAGCGTAGTCTTTTTCAATTGTATGACCTGCGAAGGGTAAAATATGTGAAGAAGAAGAAGAGACGCTGAGATTGGTCCGAAAGTCACGATGGTTTTGGGGGCCCTGTGGATGCTGACTCAGCCGGCCCGGGTCCACTGAGCCTCAACGGGGATCATCACTGACCAATGCGTTCAACTTACCGCGTTGCTACATCGTCTACTCCCGACGAAAATGATAAAAATAAATACGAGGTGGCCAATGTGATAGACTGATTCCACAGACTAGCACGTCAAGTGCGTACTGGGGGTAATACGACATCCAAGTCCGCAGGTGTTTGCAGAAGCGTGGCCTCGCTCAGTCCATCAATAGACCAAGTCTAGGCCTTGTTACTACTGCAAGTACGGAGTAACCACATCAGCATCATTGTAGACACATCTCTTTATACGCAGCTTCGGTCTCGGCATTCCTTGATTGTTGCAGTCAATTTTTCAGTCACGGGCGATGCTTTGACAGAAGCCAAAGGGCAACCCAACGCAATAATATTGGACGCCCATTCCCACCGACCGGACGTTGCGGTGCCGACCCCGACGCCGTTAGCAAACGCCCAGGGCCGCTGGGACTCGCTAAATTCCACCGTCCAGCAGCCTCCATTTCTCTAACTCCAGCTGACGTGGTGGACTCTCGACCCTCGCTCGCAACCTCTCAACAACCGACGCGCGCAACGCAACGCTCGAATCCGGAACCGCTGCGGTCACTGATGCTGCCGGCTGGCGCTTCGCTCTCTCACAATGTCTTCCACGGGCGCGGCCGACCCGATCCAGGCGTCGAATTCAGGTGCGTAGACCCCCCGCTCCCTGCAATTGGCACTCGAGAACGTGTCCTGATGGGTGTATACATGCGCAGGGTCGTCCAAGAAAAAGAACAATAAGAAGAAGAAGAACGCAAACAAGAACAAGGACTCTGCTCCCGCCAGTAATGGAGATGCCAAGCAGGAGACTGAAACCCTCGACGACGAGCCCGAGACGCCTACACAGGAGGTGCGTGTCCATAACATCCCCGGTATCCGCCCACGCGCGCTGACAACGAGATTACAGGAGGCGCCCGTCGATGCCGAGACCCCCGCTGCTGAGAGCAACGGACATGCAGTAGAGCCGAATAACAACGAGCCGAAGAGCAACGGGCTCCCTGCCCCGACGACCGATGGCGAAAAGACCGGCGACTCAGACACATCCGCGAAGCTGGAAGCTATGGGCAAGGAACGAGAGGCTCTGCGGGCCGAGGTCGAGCAGCTACGGAAGCAGCTCGAGAGCATCCAAGAGTCCCACGGTAACGAGGTCACCCAGCTCCAGTCGGATCTCGAGGAGAGCAACAACGCCAAGGAGAATGCGGAGGAGCAATACCAGAACCTCCTCGAGCGAGTAGAGAAAATCAAGGAGACTCTGAGCAACAGGTTACAGCGCGACAAGGCAGAGCTAGAGGAAGCCAAGGAGCGGGTAGAGGAGCTAGAGGCCCAGAACGATGAGCTCCAGAATGCGGCCATGTCATCTGGAGACGACGTCAACAAACTCAAGGACGACCTGCAAGATGCGACACGAGAACTCAACACCCTCCGAAGCCGCAACAACTTGTCGGCACAGAACTGGCATAAGGAGAAGGAGGAGCTGTTGCGGACAGTCCAGCACCTGAAGGAGGAGATGGAGACGACAGCCAACGCCATGGGCGAGTGGGAGGTCATCGCCATGGAGGAGCGCTCTATCAAGGAGACGCTGAGCGACAAGGTCTCGGAGCTGGAGGAGCAGGTGCTCGCCCTGAGGCAAGGCTACGACAGCGCAACGTCGGAGCGTGACAGCCAGAACACGCTCATCGACAACCTCCAAAACGCCCTTCGCGAGATCCAGGACGCTCGCAAGAAGGAGCTGCGCGAGATGGTCGAGACGACCGAGGAGCAGGTCCAGGGCCTGAAGAAGCTGGTGCAGGACGCCGACGCCCGCGCGGCCGACGCCGAAACCGCCAAGTCATCGCTGACCAAGGAGCTCGAGCGGACGGTGCCGTTTGAGAAGGAGGTCAAGGAGAAGAACCTCCTAATCGGCAAGCTGAGGCACGAGGCCATTGTCTTGAACGATCACCTCACAAAAGCGCTCCGTTACCTCAAGAAGACGAAGCCAGAAGACAATGTGGACAGGTTAGTTATTATATCTGTATGTTACGCTGCTTCACCTACTAACTCAGTCACCAGGCAAATCGTCACCAACCACCTCCTCCACTTCCTCACCCTCGACCGCGGCGACGTCAAGCGCTTCCAGGTCCTCCAAGTCATGGCCGGTTACCTCAACTGGACCGACGAGCAGCGCGAGCAAGCCGGACTCACGCGGCCGGGCACCTCCACCAGCAGCCTCCGCCTGCCCCTATCGCCCTTCCACCGCACGCCGAGCTCGCCCTCGCTCAACACCGACGTCTTCTCCGAGCCCACCTCGGCCAAGGACAAGGAGTCCCTCGCTGACCTGTGGGCCAGCTTCCTCGAGCGCAACGCGCAGGAGGGTGCCGGAGAGGCGGCATCGAGAAAGGGGAGCACTGCTAGCCTAATCACGGGGCCGCCTAGACCGGATTCTAGGCATTAATGTTGAATGAGTGTTGTTTGGTTTTAAAGACGGCGAAAGTCAGAGGGTGTAGCTATGCCGGGCTTATTTGGAGTGTGGAAGCGCTCGGCTGCGGGACGTGGGACGTTCTGATGGTTCTTGAAAAAAGACTACGCTTGCAAGAGTAGTGGCAAGACGCCTATACTATTGATGGGCACGGGAATTCTTTGTACGAATAGGTTCTCTTCATGATTGGGATAGCTGCGGGAGGGTGACACTACTATACTAACTACCATCAGCCGACGCCGGCTGCAATGGTTGTAACACATTTTTCGCGTACGCCTCCGCGTCCCTCGTAATGGTCTGGATGTCGATGCGGTTGCCCAGCGCATCGTTGACGCCCTCTATGACCTCGCGCTCCTCCATGATCTCCGACATGAGGCGCACCTCGTGCGCCCAGTAACCCTGGTTGCGCGAGCGCAGGTCCTCGTCCCGCAGCGCCGTGTTCTTAACGATGCCCAAAGCGCTCAGCTTGCCACGGATGAGCATCAGCGCACGGTTGGTCGTGTCGACGCGCTCGGCGATGGAGGGCGGCTCGACAAAGGCACGGTTGGTGGAGGACAGGAAGAGCACCCAGGCGAGCACGGCGTCCAGGGCGGCCACGGCGAGGAGGCGGTAGATACGCAGGTTCCAGAAGAAGAAATCGATGTCTGGGAGGCGCAGCGCGCGGGCGTTGGCCTGGTAGTTGTAGGAGCTGACGAACCAGATGTCAAGAGCGGCGATGACGCAGGCGCCAATGGTGGCCAGGGAGCGCCATTGCCCGCCGTGGCGGCCGGTCAGCGCGGGCGAGGTGACGAGGGCGATGACGACGAGGTTCGCAATATGCGGCCACAGCATCGCCGGGAGCGCATAGTAGAAGTAGCTCTTGGGCTCGTCGGCGGAGCAAAACGGACAGCGGGCGATGATCTCGGGGCCGAACTGGAAGTACAGCAGGCGGCTCTCGAGGTTGACGAAGCGGGCGCGCAGGCGCTCGTCGACGGTGGTCAGGAGGCTGTTGGGGCGGCCGGCGGCGACGCGGTTGAAGAGGACGTCGACGGGGATCTGCAGGCGGCTCTGCGTCGCGGTGAAGAGGTTCTCGGGGCCGAAGAAGGGCAGCGTCTTGACGAGGCACACCAGCACCAGGCCGCCGAGGAGGGCGAGGGCGACGCGGATGCGCGGCGGCACCGGCTGGATCGGCGTGTTGCGGGCGGCGGACGCGGCGCGCAGCGAGCGGTACCACGAGATGGCCTTGGGGAGGAGGATGGGGCCGAAGAAGAGGGCGAGCGAGCGGATGCTGGCGGCACGGTCAGCGGCGAGGCCATCGTCTAAGTTGCGGCGGGCAGCCAGCACAGGGATGTCCAGCGGGCCAGGAACAGGGAGAACGGGGAGAACTTACGAGTCCCAGGGGATAGCCATGATAGCGGCAACAGATGCGGATGTTCGCTGTGTGACTCGGGAGTCTCTCGCCTTTTTGTCCGTCGCCGTGCAAGTCGCCGTCGAGGTGGACACGGTTGTAAGTTGATCCCGCGAGGCTGACAGCGCAGCGTTCAATTCCGTCACCGCTGGGCCAAGGAATCAAGGCAGGCCTGGCGCTAACAGCGAGGCTGCAAGCCCAGGGCCGGGAGAATGTGGGGCGACGCTGAAAGTGGGGCCGAGGGGTTGCCTTTTCTTTCTTCGCGAGCTTGCAAAAATCCGTTTCCTTTTGTTCCTCTCAACATCTCATTCCTCCTCGACCTTCACCCGTCGGGGATCAGCATTCCACCACCTGGCAGCCCGTCTTCATACGCGTCAAGCTGTCCTCTTCTTCCCTCTTCTCCTTCACATTCGTGTTCTTCTTTCCTGTTCTTACCATGTATCGCGAGCTCAACAGCATAGCAAATCTCACTGGTTGTCCCTCTGTCCCGTCTTCTCACCGCCGCAATCCCCCGTGACGTCTCCAACTGGCACTTTCGAAGCTTTTCCGATTCTTCTCTCTATGGTCGCAAAAGTCAAAAAGAATGCCTAGAACGATCCCCAAATACCCTGCCAAGGGTCATTCTCTGTCGTGTTACAAAGTCTCAGCTTCGGCAATGAAGAACTTTGCGTCAAATTTTTACAAAGAGATACACTCCCTCCTCATCACACATCGTAAACTACATTGTAACTTAATTGGTTTGGTCAAGTCATTTCCATTCCATGCGGATGTCTAAGTATCTGCCTAATGTACATGATGCCCGCCCGCCTATAATTCCTTCTTTTCCGCGGCAGCAGTCTCGCCGGTCTTCTTCTCGCTCTCGGGCTTGGCCGCAACAGGCGCCTCCTTCTTCTGCGCGCTCAATGTCAAGCCGATGATGCCCACGATCAGATCGCTGAACAGGGCAATGACGCCGGTGCATGCCAGCTGCCACGAGGCAATGCTGACGCTACCAATGGGTGCTCGAGGGAACGACAGGATCCATTCGGCGTAGTAGGGGAACCAGCCGTGCGGCAGCCAGAACATGGGCTCTGTGGCGTACCAGAACGGCAGGAAATATTGCGGTGCGCGGGTCACCACCAGTCGGATGCCCGTCAGGTAGGTGTCGAAACTAGATCGCGCGGCTTCGGTGCTCTTCTCTGTGCGGCAACGTATGTCAGTTTGTGTCCACGTCCTTGCGATGCATGTCTGCTAGTCCCACGTACTCTTGTTCTCCAGCTGTTCCAACAGCTTGTCATGCTGTCGGCGGAGCTTTGCCCACCTGGCAAATTCGTCCTGGCTGCTCGTGGCGTTGAGCTCCCCGCGGATCTTGAGGTAGTCGGCCTGGAGCTTGCGCACCTCACCGGCGGCCTTCGAGGTCGAAACGGGGAGGAAGTTGATCAGCGTCCATAGCTGCGAGGAGTTAGCAGAGTACAGATCGAGGCAGGCGTCAGGGATACCGTACCAGGTTATTGATCGCGGTAGCTCCGATGGCATTGACGATGTTGACCACCACTTCGACGACGAAGATGGCGACGAGTAGGGAGGGCATTTCGGCGGTGGGGGCGTAGACAGAAGAAAGAGGTATAGGAGGATCAACAGCCAGCTACTTTCGCATTGCGCGGGGAATTTGGAGGTCGCGAGGCTGCGGTGTGCTCGTGATGATGCTGGTGGTGATTTGGGTGCATTGCCAACGTGGTCTGGCCTGCCATGTCATCGCCCCGACAGATTGCATGGCCCCAGCTCCGCCTTGTCAACCCCTCCACAGTACGATCCAGGCTACCCTATACCCATTATTTTCATCACCACCACGCAACTCAATCATCTCATATATTGCACTGTCAAGGAGGAAAGATATGTCAAGGGCACTCGACAAGGACGTCAAGGAGGCTCTCAAACACGGAGATCATCGAGCAGTATTCGACGAAATCTCCGGGGCTCTCACAAATTCGTCTGCCGAGTTACTCGAAATTGAGATGCTTGGTATGAGCCACGTCTTCGATCCAAGCACAACTCTCTTGCAAGATCATAACGCCATTGCGGTCCCTAAGCTACGATTGGTACAAGCGTTCATCGTCGCACGCCAGATTATTATTGCATACCTTCAAGGCAAAAAGGACGGATCAGACGATGTGATATTGAGAGCAACGGCCGTTATCCTGTTGATGGACCCAGAATACCTGACTGCCGCCAACATCAGGAAGAGACTGCTGCAGAATAAGATGCACAACGGAGACGACGTGACGACAAGTCTAAAGAGCGAGAAGCACCTTGTCGATAGCCTCCTCACAAGTCGCCTTCATCGCCATACAAAGTCCCCGACCTTATGGAGCCATCGCCGCTGGTTGATGGATCAGTTTAAGACACAAGGACTGGGCATTACAGCCGAAGAAGACATCAAGAAGATCATCACGGTATCAGGAGAACGCCATCCACGAAATTACTACGCCTGGTGTCATGCCAGATACCTTGCCAACGCCCTCCTCACCGAGTATCCCGCACAGGAGGAGGGATTATCACGGACAATTGCCGTGGTCAAACAGTGGTCTTTTGCACACCACGATGACATTTCAGGCTGGCAATTCCTCATGTTTCTGCTCCAGAAACACCAGATGGATACGCAGCCGACGTTTACAAAGACATTACAGCTTGCCGAGTCGTTTAAGTGGCGCAACGAGTCGGTCTGGTACTTCCTCCGTTACATATTTGCCGCCTCGACATGTCTCACAGACGACGACCGGGAGGAGTTTACACGGATACGGACAGCACTCTGGGAGACGGCCGCAGAGGACAGTCAAGATAGACACACGCTCGATGCAGTGCAAACATGGCTCTCTCAGCAGGGTTAGAGAGCGTTGGTTGCCGGAATGCGGTCGTTAGCGGGCGACTGAGGCGGCGGGACCGAACTCCAGATTTCATATCCTCGCATGCTCGGTGATAAGACACCACGGGGAGCTGCGACAAGACCCAAGCCCATAATTAGAAGCGCGGCGTAGCATGTGTGTCGGTGAGGAATGCCATGTTGCCCGCACATCACCTCGGCGCCAATTTCATGTTAATTAAAATGACGATCTTCAAACGCCCGTGGAGACAGAATACCTATCACGTGCACTCCCCAAGCGGCCCCCCTTTTGGAGATCCTACTGCGACGTTGCTAAATGGACTGGAGTGGAAAGAAGTGTCCCTTATCTAAGATGACGACCAACGGGCGGATATGTCTGTGGTTAGAGGATGAGGTGAAATTGGCGGCTGTCACGGGTGGCGCGGTGATCAACGAGCTAGGCGGATGGTGTTGCACTGAACCGAAGCTACTGTAATACGCGCGTGGAAAGCGAGGATCTGCAGGAAGCGGTGATTTCTGAATATGGGGATTGCGTATGCTGTTTCATAAGTGTCTATCTGATCTGCGCTCCGTGACCCGCGCTGTCGAGTCAATCGATTTTCTGAGATGAATTGCTCGCTAACGGAGGGAATGATGATGAGGAGCCTGTGTTCAGGAGGAACAGAGTGAGGCAGGTCATACATAGTAGTCTATGAAAACCCATGTCAATGTCTGAAATCTCCCATGAGTGAGATAGCCTTATTCCAGTGCCCTTGTCAGGCTAATTGGCGTGGCCACCGCCTCGTCTCAGGTACTACGACGTATGCAGAAGGGCTTTCAACGAACCACGTTCCAGCGCAGCCGATATCGATCTCGCTTTGGTTAATTAGGTACTTGGTAGTCTGGAAAGCTGGACACAACCATGAGCCCCAAGAGGCGCCGCTGCCAACTGGGGTTTGTCTTGGCTTCTCGATATATTAACGCTGATCCGATGCTACCAGGAATCGCCCCTCCGGTCCCAATCCGTACTGACGTGCCCGGGCGGCCTTCTCCTTTCGTCTCCCCCTCCCCCTCATCTAATACGAGGAAGTTTGGAGGGCGGCTGCCGAACGTCATGGCAGGGTCAAGATCGACAGGGTTCTCTTGACCGCCGCCGATACCTGGTTTAGCCTCCGACGGTGCGTGTTTGGGGTGCCCGAAACCGCAACTTGAAGCTTAGTCGTTATGCTCACCACCTTATCACGCCGCAGCTCGATCCGCTCCTCCGGGACCTCCCTGGGCGACCGGGGAGCTCAGTGGTGCCTCACACTACGTGCTATGTAGGACCTAGATATGTACAGGACGACGAACCCCCCTTGATATGCTCCTGATCGCATTTCGGTAGAACGCTGACGGAATCGAGCCCTGATCGGATCATCCCATGTCCTCCCCTCTTCCTTCAGGTCAGCGGCCAGGGCGGGTAGCAACGGGGCGCCACCACACCGTCGCATTGAGCCGGATCAAGCAACCGAAGACTCGTCATGGCCCGGGCTCTGGGGGGTTCGGATTCGGGTGACGGTACGACAGCATCACGCACAAGTACCAGAACCATAAAAGGCGGAGCCCGGCGTTGCGGGTTTTGCAGTCGCCGCGGTGCCGCACGTCGCACCGGGAATAGATAATCTGGCATTGGGACTTTGGAGGCGACGTCAAATTTGATGGTTGGATATGAGATGTCAGCACTTCGCGTGGTGGCGTCCACCCTCAGCCCGCCGACGCGTATCGAGGGACAGCACTGGATCGTACATCGATACACTGGTTGACTGGATAAGCCGCGTGAGTTTCGAGTCAAGACCTGGGCGAGAGGGCTCCCGAGCCGGCCGCCAATGGCCTGCGCGGTGCCGGGATGTCGCTGAGACAGGGTTGCAGTGAAGCCCGATCGTCCGTCCCTTCTGGCAGCGCGCTGCTTCTTGTCGACTGAGCAGCGAGCGACTGAATGGGTTTGGGTTTAGCCCCGGTGGATGCGGGCATGGTGCCAGGGGCGAGCTGCAGGGGGAGCCGCCCAAGAGCTTGCGAGCTTCCCCATCGCGTTATCCCCACTGGAGCGTCACTGTGGAGCGAGCGGCCTCGGCCTCGTGGGGAGTTGAGTTGGACGAGGGCCTCTGGGGCGCGGCCTGGAGATGGTCATGGCGATGGTTGGTGACGGAGGCCTGGACGCGTGCTCTGATTATTCACTCATTGCGTAGATATCACACTCGTACTACAGGATCGGCCATGCCAGGCACAAAGCAAGGTACCGGAGATCGGGGATTTGTCCTCCAATACCCCGTACTTGGCTGCTTATCTGGTCAGGTGAGATGCATTGTCTGTGGCGGCAAGCTATACGCTGAAGAGAGCATGTTCTGACCACCCACAAACTCGCCTTCACTCCCACACCTCGAAGAAAAACCCCGAGGTTGGAATCTGAACCTTGTCGGTTATACGAGCAGGCAAAGAAGAGCAGACAAAGAAGAGACGATTTTTCGGCCGATACTGCCGCACGCGCCATACGTCGAATGGGCCCATGCCATGTCCTCTCAAGTCTCTTTGGCCGCTGGCTGTCCGAGCTCCAGTCGACGGCGCACCGTAAACTCGCTTCACCCATGTCCATCATGACATGGGCGCTCTAGGGACTCTCAGGTCGAGGGCGCCAAGGGTGCCCTAGTCGTCCACCTCGGGGGGCCTCGACTCTCATGGCCGCAAGTAGCTAGCCACCA
>JAANBB010000640.1:0-18220 GCA_014621425.1 Cylindrodendrum hubeiense | reverse complement strand
TCGTAGCCCCATTGGCCATTGCAAGTCCCGGCTCCAGTGCCCGTACCAGTCTGGTAGGGACCCACGGCCACTGTTAAGCGCGTAGCAAACGCACCAGGAGCGGGCGTGGGTGGATGCGTGGGTGGAGCAGCTCCGGGATTTGGCAACTCTGGTGCGGAGACACGACCGCTGGATGAGCGCCGAGAGGGTCAGAGCACCACGGGCTCCCAGCTACAGGGTTTCCAAGGCTGGAGCTCCTGGTCCTTGGTCAATTTTAGAGTGGCACTTCCTCCTTCATCCTTCACGATGCAGACGGAGCAGTGCAGCAATTGCTGCTTCGTCGATGGCTTGCGCCGACTGGAGCTACTGTCGCCCGCCGCTTATTGTCCGCTCGTTGCCCGCTCCTGGTCGGTGGGGACTGGGTAAGCGTTGCGTCGTCGCCCTTTGCTGAGGTGGCACTCCGACTGTCCAACATCCACACTGGCCCGTTGCAGCTTGTCCTATAAGCCTGTCCGTCGAGTGCGAGGCGTAAAGGTTATGCGGCTACGCTGCTTCTTACTCGGCACTTTTTTTTTTACACTTCTTTGCGACGGAGCCTGTCCTTTGTCTGGTACGCAGATCCATTCGTGCAGACGATGTCCCAGTGGGGCCGATTTGGGCCCATCGGGAACCGCAACGCCTAGCCCTGGAGGCTGAAGCAGGTTACAGGCTTGCAGCGATGGAGAGACGTGAAGATGATGGGGCTCCCGGTCCTTTGCATCCCCATCTCACCCACGCTCTACGGATACCATCTCTTGGCCTTCCGTTTTGTGGCCTGGACTCCCGGGCCTTTGCGTTGGTGCCGAGTGTACGTGCGTCCGTGGCGTCTGCTCAGACGGGAGACGGCGTCGTCATCTCATCTCATCTTTGTTGCCTCGGCGCGAAGGACGGCTCAAGATATTGACTGATAGCCAACATATGGTTCTCGAGATGTGACAAAACTCTCTCTCCACTTGTCAACTCGCTGTCCTAGTTCAATCCCGCTGCAATCGCGTAATTGATTAACGGGCAAACCCCCACCGGGAGTTGCTCTGTAGATGAATTAATCTATCAAGCTGCGACTGCCACCGCTGCCGTCTGATGCTTGAGGCGCTTCCTTGTTTCACGCCAGGGGCGCCCGTCTCACCTCCGTAGTCGTCTTTCCCCAGGCACGCAGCGGGCCATGGGCGCTTCAGCCCTCTCGATTGGGCCCGGACATCCGCCCGGCGTCTCGATGCGAGACATACATGATTTTGGCCCGCCAGCCGCCGCTGATGCTTTGGAGCTATCCCAGGTTTTGATGTTGCTGCAAACACGTCTCGTCCCAGGGCTTTCGCCGCCGCAGGCCGCCGTCCATTGTCCACACCTCGGCCACGTCTATCCTGCAATGTCTTTAACAAGATCCTGCCATGGCCTCGCCCACCTGCGGGTCGGGTCCAGGCCGCGACGCGATACGAGGAATTGTTCCACTCTGACAACAGCGACTGAACTCGCATCCGTTGCTTGTGGTTGGTGGATGGTGCCCAATTATCCAAGTAACTGGGTCTCCCGCTACCACTTACGGCGCTGTCTCGCGGACGGATCCTCTCTGCCAATGCCGCCCCCAAATGACAAATGCCAGCAAGCTGCCATTTGTCGACGTCCACCGCTGAGTACGACCTTCGCTGCACAATCTGCGCGTCTCGATGGCCCAGTTTCTGTGGCGCATCTGGCTTTCTGGGGGATCCTTTCCCCGGCCCTGGTTTTCCCTACCCCATTTTGCCACACTCTGTCCTTGTTGGCAATCGAGGTTGGCGTCTCCTGCATCGTGAGATGTAGTGAGCACACCCTCAGCACCCCTGACCCCCAGTGATACGGACTCGACCCAATCCTTCAGGTGTGGTTTAGTACTTGTTGAGATCCTGCGTACGTGTTCGTTCGCATCCGCATGTTCAAAACGTGCTCGATAAACGTCTTGGTTTTCCTCCAATGCTCTAATTGGGATCCCACTGCTCCTTTCCCCTCCTTGTACACGTCGTCAGCAACCTAATTTCGGTGTACTTGCAGAAGGCTTCTAAGCGAAGCGAATGTGACTCCAATCGGGCCCCACGCTGCAGTCCAACAAAACTTCTTGGGTTTGTCCTACATAGTACACAAAAGGCACAGGCTTCGACATTAGCGAGGCCGAGACCATGTGCACTGTACAGTGCCAACCCATGTACCATGTGTGTATATTCACATCACCATATTCACCCTTCCGTTCTGGGCCATGTCGCATGCCCTCTACATGGTAAATCCGTACCTGCAGTAGCCGAGAGATGCAATCTTTGGTGTTGCAGGCGGCCTAGATGTCGCAGGAAAAGTCCCAGGTGCAGGAGGCAGAAGGAAGGACAGGGTTCAGTCACATCTCAGAAGTTTGGCAATTTGGCCCTGCATCATCGAATTGGCAACCCATTTTCTCCGTCCCCAACTATTTCTCTGGTCTGAAGAGAGAGTCGTGGGGCTATCATGAGATCCTTTCTCCCGACTACATATCATGGTTCCTGAGTTATCATTCTGATAAACAACCCTTAGCGGGGAATCATGACACTGCCGTTGGGACAGTAGCAAGGAAACCCTGACCTTTCCAGACCGCGGGTCTCGGGATCTTCGTGCACTGACGACCTGTCTAGCGCTTGGAGCTCGATAGAGCCGAGCGGAGATTGCAACGTATCTGCTCCTTTACACTACATGAGGCCACTTCCAAAAACCTATGCTGGATCTCGGATGGGATCCAGTCTTGGGGTCCAGTCTTGGGGTCCAGTCTGGACAAGGTATAAAGAGAGTCCCCTGTCTCCCCCTGAACACCGAGCTATCCACCTCGACCTGCCTGACCACTGCCAAGGTGAAACCTGAGGAGATTCGCTAAGTTGCTGAAAAGCGACCAGATTCTGTTTGATTAACGGGGACTAAAAAAGAGAGACATGCCGTGACACCTCCCTTATTGCCGGGTGCAACACTCCCAGATGAGTGACGGCGAGTTTGGTTGGTGGCTTGCAAGCCGGCACTGGGAGGCTCAGTTTGCGACTCCACAACTGGCCAGCGCATTCCCTCTGCAGACGGGAACATCTGGCCACTCATCGGCAGGTCTTCCACTCAAAAGCACCTGTTTTCCCGCGAGAAGCTTCCGTTTCTAGGCAAATTAGAGGAATCTTTGGCTCGAATTGCGTCAGTTCGGGCTGCCGACAGCCATTGAGAAAGGGACTGCGTGGCCGCCTTTTGACTTGTCGGCGCCTCTTGACACAAACCAGGTACGGGCCAGGTACGGGCCAGATCCGGCAAGCGAGCCAGTCACGAAGACAGCAACATTGTCACTTGCCGTGACGACCAACACGAGGACAATGGCCGAGATGGCTACCAGAACACGACGAGGAAGATTGAACGAACAGGCATTGTCACTCCATCTTCACGTGCTTATTCTCGTCTTACACGGACAGGGTCCAATTGTGGGTAACTTCTTGAAATGGTGGAATGTGGAGAAAGGTCACATGTGGTGTCCCGTGACCCTGACGACCCCTTTTGACCTTGAGCTGCTCCGGTTCTAGACGGTATAGTGCGAACTGGCCTCCAGAAGGGGGAGGGCCCCGCTGGCGACTGGCTGCTCCGGGCTCGGGCAAGCTTCGCGTAAATTCTAGGTGGCTCCTGCCAGAGCTCGGGAAGGTCGGTCTGTAGGTGTAGAGGTGTAGGTGGCTCCATAGCCACTGGCTCCACGATCCCTGCTGGCTAAAGCGGCCCAGTGGCTAGAACCTCGTGGGGAGTCTGGAGAAACTTCCACATCACCCTCAAGTCTCAACCTTCACCTCTCAACCTCACTTTCGCATCCCATCTCCATTCGCCTCCCTCCGAGTCCGTCCTCCGCTCTCCGGTCTCTGCCACATCTCTGGTTGTTCCTCCTGGTTCCTGGTCATCGCCGTCTGTTGGTTTCTTGCACAATGTTCTAGAGACCCCAGACTCCACAACATCTGGTCATTTGTCGTCCGTCACCCGTACCCAGCTCCCTCCTCACCGTCTTCTCCAGCTTTCCCTGGTTGCAAGCCTCACTGCTTTAAGCAGCCATTAGAACCAGTACGCCCGTCCCTAGGCCCATTGGCATCCACTCCTATACGTCCGCGTCAGAGTGCAATTGCTGCGCATGTCCGTTGCTAACAAGCTGTCTCTCCAGTCATCACCACCCTCGTCCTTCTCCCTCCATCCCCTGTCTCACGATTCCCGTGTCGCCGTATTTAAGCAAAGCTTCCATCATGGCCTCCGAGACCCCCGTCGACAACACCAACCTCGGTGAGGTTTCTGCCGCGCAGAAGCTTCTCCAGAAGCACGCCGAGGCTCCTCATCACGTCACCATTGAAGATGCGCAGGATGAGGATCTTCCCACCAAGGTCTCCAGCGATGCCTCCGGTTCCTGGGCCGCGCCGATCAGCGCAAAGGCCGCCGGCAAGCAGCCGCAGGGTCCCAAAAGCTCTCTTGATACTCAATCGCACGAATTGTTCCCCGAGCTCGGAGCTCCTAAGGGCAAGAGCGCCAACGTGGCGCCAATTTGGGGAGCCAAGAACAACGCCAACGGCAACTCCAACGGTGCTGCATCCAAGGGTGGTTCCCGCTCCTCGACCCCGGCGTCTGGAGCTGCCACTCCCCAAAACGCTATGCCATCCATGTCCATTCCCGGCCGCAATGTCGAATCGGTTACTCTTGACCCCCAGTACATTATGCCCCGTAACCAGCTGAGGAGGCCGATTCCCGACATTATCAAGGACATCAACCGCAAGTCGCGTGCCAACATTACCATGGCCACCGCCTCCAATGGCCGCCTCAAGTTTGATGCCACCGGTCCTCAAGACGTCGCTCAACAGGCACTCAAGGACCTGGTCTTCCAAATCGGAACTAAGGTATGCTCTTCACCGACCCTTCATTGTGACATAAGCTAACTCTCCTCAAGCAAAGCATCACCGTCCAGATTCCCCACTCGACTCGAGCCCACATCATTGGCAAGGGTGGATCCATGATCAAGGCTCTCCAGGAGAAGACTGGAGCCAAGATTCAATTGCCTAAAGTCGACGAGAGTCAGCCTATTGACGACGACGACGATGCCACTATTGACGTCATCGTTGAGGGTAACGCTCTCTCTGCTGCCTCTGCCCGCAATGAGATCCTGAAGATTGCCGGCGAGCGATCTGCCAACGTCCAGACCAAGGTCCGTGGTATCCCCGCCGCCTTCTACCCCTTCATTGCCGGCCCCGGAAACGCGCTCGCCCATGCTCTGGAGGAGGACAACGGTGTCCAAATCCGAGTTCCTCCCCTGCAGGCCTACACTCCTGGCCCGCCCCCTGTCGCTGCCACCCCCGGTCAGCGACCTGTGTTTGCCCCAGCTGGTCACGAGGAGAACCACATCCAGCTTGCTGGTGACCGCGCTGCTGTTCAGAAGGTTCGCGCCGAGATCGAGCGCCAAGTTGCTGAGCTCCACAAACAGCTCGAGGCCGAGCAGCTGTCGATCCAGCGAGGTCGACACCAGTTCATTATTGGTGACCGAGGTGTCCCCACCGAGGATTTCTTCGCTGACACTGGCTGTGCCATCATTCTCCCTACTGATGAGGACGATGATACGGTGACCGTTATCGGCCCTGCCGACCAGGTTCAAGCCGGTTTGGAGAAGGCCATGGACCTCGCTATGGGTATGCAAATGTCCAACCTTGATATCGCCCGTTTCCACCGAACTGCCCCTGGTGGAGCTGCTGCCCACGCTGGATATGTTACACGATACCTCCGACAACGCAAGGAGATTGAGCGCCTGGAGAAGCTCTACAACACTCACATCAACACCCCATTCTCACAGGATGGTGCCTTGCCGTGGGAGCTCTACTCTCGTGAGGGAAAGAACGCCATTCGTGCCCAGTCTGAGATTACTGGCATCATCAATGGTCAACCTCCTTCTCGTATGAGTGCGGTGCCTATTGATTCTTTCTTCCACCAGCATATCCGAAACGATATCACTCCCAAGATCAAGCAGGACTACGGTGTTCACGTCGTCGTCCCTGATGCGTCAGAGACTGGCGCCCCCGTTTTGTTGGTGTATGAGGGTGCCGATCCCACTGATGGCCCCTACCAGCTCCCCCGCAACAAGCCCACGGATGCCGATGTCCGAGCCTTCCAGCAGGGTCTCCGGGATGCCCAGAAGCATATTATTGATTTGATCAATAAGCAGGAGCAGATTGCTACGGAGTCCCTTGATGTCCCTCTGAAGTTCCACGAGAGACTTCGCCGATTCATCAAGAAGGAACAGGAGAGCCGCTCATCTGAGCAGATCCCTGTTAGAGTCACCAAGGTTGGTACTACGATCACTCTCCGAGGCCCCGTCTCGGCGGTTGAGTCGCTCGCCGCTAAGGCCAATGCCTTTGTTGAGCAGGAGAAGGAGGACGAGAAGGAGCGTGGCTTCACCTTGAGCTTCGACTTCCCTCAGAAGTTTGCCAACCACCTCATTGGCAAGGGTGGTAGCAACATTCGTGAGCTCCGCGATCGCTTCGACGTCGAGATCCAGGTTCAGGATGGAAAGGTTGAGCTCAAGGGTCCCAAGGCCAAGGCCGAGACTGCCCGCTCGCACATCCAGGGACTTGCCCGCAACCTGGCTGATGAGACCACTCACATCATGAAGATTGATCCCAAGTACCACCGCGAGCTGATTGGCTCCCAGGGCAGCCAGATCAACCGTCTGCAGACCCGCTACAAGGTCCTGATCTTCTTCCCCCGATCTGCAAAGAACGCTGCGGATGATAACTCTAACGCGGATGCCACCAGCGAGGTTGGAAAGCCCCGCCGACAGCAGCCTGCTAATGAGGTCATCGTCCGAGGACCCAAGAAGGGCGCGGATGAAGCCCGTGACGAGCTCTTCTCGCTTCACAAGTATCTTGAGGAGCATTCCGCCACTGCTACAGTTGCCGTTCAGCAGAAGCAGGTTGGATCTCTGATCGGTCAAGGCGGTGCTGCTCTTGACGATCTCCGACAGGCCAGTGGTGCCAAGATTGACGTTCCCGCCGACCGGGACACTGATATTGTGGAGATCCAGTTGAAGGGAACAGCTTCTCAGGTTGCCAAGGCCAAGAAGATTCTAGAGGAGAAGCGCGCTGTCTTTAACGACACCGTGGTTCGCACCCTGGATATCGAGAAGAAGTACCACAAGGCTCTGATCGGAGCGAGTGGTAAGTTTGCGGGTGCAATGCTATTGAATACGTTCATCAACTAACTGATTGATAGGCGCTAATCTTCGAGACATTGTTGTCAAGGCTGGTGGTTCTGATGATCGACGTGAGCTTGCCCGCACCATCCAGTTCCCCAAGCAGGAGGCCGATGGAAACACGATCAAGATTGAGGGACGCACCGACGTTGTCCAGAAGATCATTGAGCGTATCCAGGAGATTGTTGCCGAGCGCGAGAACCAGGTCACGGAGATTGTGGAAGTCCCTATCGACAACCACCGCTCGCTTATCGGTCGTGGCGGTGATGTGAAGCGCCAGCTGGAGGCCAAGTTGACCGTCTCCATTGACGTTCCCCGCCAGGGTGACGGCAAGACTGGTGTCAAGGTGACTGGCCGACCTGAGAACGTGGCGAAGGCCAAGGAGCACATTCTGTCCTTGATCAAGGCGCAACAGGGCGAGACCCTCCAGGTTCCCCGCAACCTGCACCACTCCGTCTCCAACGGCGGCCAGTTCTTCCGCCAGCTTCGCAACAACCACCAAGTTACGGTTGACCATGCGGGCCAGCCCCTCCCCCCCAAGCCTGACTCCACCACCCGCTCCAACGTGGGTGCCTTGCCCTTGATCACGGATGAGGACGATAGCGCCGCGGATGCCCACTCGTGGAAGGTTGTCCAGGTTTCCTCGGGTGAGGATGGCGAGATTCCTTGGGTCCTGCGAGGCACGCCCGAGAACGTGGCCAAGGCCAAGGAGGCCATCGCGAAGGCTATTGACCAGGCTAAGAAGAATGATGCTACTGGCTACCTTGTTCTTCCTGACCCTAGAACCTACCGCTATGTGATCGGCTCTAGCGGCTCTAAGGTCAACCAGATCCGCAAGCAGAGCAACTGCAAGATCCAGGTGCCACGAGACCAGGCCAAGGATGAGGCTATTGAGATTATCGGAACCCCAGAGGGTGTTGAGATAGCTAAGGATTTGATCCTGGCTGCCGTTCAGGAGGGCATTAACAAGTCCCGAGAGTAATGATGGTTTACGAAAATGCACAGAGGAACAGTAGTCTTAGCCGGGTTATTGGGTACAATGTCACCCAGAAAAGCGATGAAAATCTCAAATGGAGTATATTGCAAGGGAGATGATTGCGTTTAAATGCAGCATCTTGTTGCTATTACGGCTATGCAGTTGCAGAAGCCCAGACTTAACTCTAGCCATTGTAATATGTAACAAAAAATAATGATCATGATTATTCTCCAATTGTTTCATCTTTCATCCTCTGTCTTGTTGCGGCGAAATTGCTATTCGATGTTAAACAAGGCACGCAACCTTTTTTCCCCCACGGCACTTTGTCATGGCCCAAGATGAGACCACTCGGGATCTTGTAAGCCGCGCCGCGGTAATGTATGTCGTGGGTTAGGGTTGTTTTGAAGGGGAGGGTTGCGTATTCGTATACGTATCTTACTCGCATTCTTATTCTTTTTCTCAATTCCCATTCGCGAGAGGGGTCCTATTTCAATTGCTTTGCTACAGCGGAGGGCATTGTACTACGGAGTATAATTTTCGTGGGCATCTGCTTTCGATCGGAACAGTTACTTTTCCTTCAGATACGTTTCAACCCATGTTTATTAAAGTATGCCTTGAGAGTCCGGGTATCGAGCGGCTGTGAATCTCACATGCCGATGGATGATGCTTAAAATGGGGATGATGACTGCTCAAGAGCCAACACTAGAACTGCCGAATTTACAGATTCGTCTAAAGTAGTGAAATGTCTCATGGAGCTACGTCGTGTCCGTGTAAGTAGTCCCCCCTGGAAGACGCTTGGGAAGGGGGACAAGCGGGTATCACGTGGGGCGGGACAGAAGCAAGAACCCCCAACCAGTCCGCCCAATGTCGGTATCTAACATTAATCACAAACAGCTCCTCAACTACGCTCCAACAACCTCCCAAAGCTGGAAATCCTTGGACCGTTCCGTAATATTTCGGGTTTTCCTCTAGCAAAGCGTCAAATCTCACCAGATGGGGTCTCAATTGCCTCTGACCCCGGCGCCCTGGGACGCTGTCCCTCCCCAGGAGCAGCTCTTTGTCCTGATCACAGGCGCCAACAGGTACCGACCCAAGCCGCGGGCTCAATTGCAGAGCTCCCACAAGGAGACAGCATACTGAACTATCTTTTACAGCGGCATTGGCCTGAGCATCGGCGAGCGCCTCATCGACGAGTTCCTCGCGACGCGCTCCCTCACATCCCACCTCATCCTCCTCCCCACCACCCGCTCCAAGTCCAAGTCCCTACAGACGATCCGCGCCCTGCGATCCTATGCCCAACATACTGCCCAGACGTCGGCGGCCCTGCGATCCCGAATCGGCGACAAATACAACTGGGAGGAGACGGTCGCTCGTATCCATATCTTGAGTCTGCAGCTAGACCTATGTGACGTGAACGGCCTCTACGCCTTCGCTGCCCGCCTGGTCCACGAACCAGTGAGCAACCCCGAGGGTCTAAGCGACGAGTATCTCCGAAATGTGCGCATCCCACGGCTGGATAGCGTTGTGTGCAATGCTGCGTATGGTGGATGGTCTGGGTGCAATTACCCCAAGGCTATTTGGAGCTTCTTGACAAAGGGCCTGACGCAGTCCGTGTCATGGCCAACGTTCAAGAATGCCCTACCAACCTGCATCCTGAATGAAAACCCCCAATACCACTATGTAGGATACCCTTTCTCGTTGTAATAGTCCATTGTGTCCATGAAGCTGACAATAACCCCAGCCTGCCAAGCCTCTCCTCGGCGAAGTCTTCTCGGCTTGCGTCTTTGGGCACTACATCCTTGCCCACGAGCTCCTCCCTCTCCTCAATCGCCGCTCAGAGAACGAAACTCCCGGCCGGATTATCTGGTCTAGCAGCCTTGAGGCTGTCCGCGAATCGTTAAATCCTTCCGACATCCAGTGCTTCAACGGCAAAGGACCTTACGAGTCTGCCAAGCGGCTCACCGATGTCCTCTCCCTCACTACTACAATGCTATCTGCCAAACCCTACTCTGCTCCCTTCCTCACGCCCGACGACCTCAAGGAAGCTGAGGCAAAGCCTGTACCGCCCAAGTTCTACCTCACCCACCCGGGCATCGTCGCCAGCACCATTTTCCCGGTCCCTTGGTTCCTCATGTGGGCGTACACACTCGCCCTTGTCATAGCCCGCTGGCTAGGTTCCCCCTGGCATGCTGTCGACCCGTACACTGGCTCCAAGTCGGCCGCCTGGGTCGTGCTGCAGGAGCAGTCCGCCCTGGATGATCTCGACGGTGAGTACGTCAAATGGGGCAGCAGCTCCAACCACAAGCTCGAGGTGGGTGTCAAGAAGACCGAGGTCGAGGGTTGGGGCTGGGAGGGCAAGGTTGAAGATCCCAAGGCGGACACGGCCACTGGCGTCCTCAATAAGTTGGTTGGGAGGAAGCTAGGCACTCCAGACGTCACCAAGGATGACCTCGTCGAGTTCGAGGCGCTAGGTGCGGAGTGCTGGAAGAAGATGGAGGATCTCCGGCATGAATGGGCGAATATTATCGGCGTCAAGCGGGTTTAACGGAGTTCGCGGGTACATGGATCAACGGACATGTAGGCGCGCGGAAGGATTCACGAGTGGGACATTAAACATTTTAGAGCCAAAAAGCAGGCAGAGCGACTTGATGGGTATCTTGCGGGCAATGACGCGCATACATACAAACATAACAGGAGATATACAGAGGACATTAAATATTGATTACTTCCATTCCTGAAAGGGCACGCCGGGCCCTTAAAATCATGTACCGCCAGGGTTGACCAGCCCCGAGGCATGTCCCTTCGGTAGTTCTGAAATAGCACATGCTTACGGTTCCGTCGTCACGACAGTGCGCGTACGAACGTCCTCGTCAGAATGGATGCGACGCAGGGAAATCTTGTCCCCGCGACCAAAGAGGCCAATGCACAGGGGGAGAGGCACGATGACCAGGGCGACAACAGCCTGGAAGATGAGTGCATTCTTCATGTTCTTGGGGGGGTTGGCGTTGGGTCCCGCGACGAGGGCGTCGCTGATGATGGTAAAAATGGCACCGAAGAGCTGGCCGCCGGCCCAAGCAATGGTGGAGGTGACCTCAGGGCTAAGGGGGTGGCTGAGTTCGATGAGGTATTCGAGTGCGATTGGGACGAGACAGAATGAGGAGGAACCCAGGATGGCGAGGACAACGTAGGGACCGGCGAGATCACGGGTCTGAGGCATCCATATGAAGATGAGGTAGCAGAGGCCAATGATGGGAACCATAAGTTTGATGGCCAGGAGGAAGGACTTCGTACGGTCGATAATCGGGGAAGCGATGGCGGAGGCAACCAGGCCAACGACGATAAGGACTGCGCCTCCTATGCCGGCTTCATCATCAGAAAATCCATAGGGATTGAGCATTTGGTTGAGGAGAGATGAGATGGAGTTGAAGAAGCCGACATAGATAGAGAAGGGAATGAGAAGGAGCCATAGCTCGAGGGAGCTGGTGACTACGCCAATGGAAGCACGGAGGCTAAGCTTGGGAGTCTCGGAGGCGGGACCGACAGGCGTTGGGGGCTTGGCCGGGACGAAGAAAGCTGGGACGCAGCAGACGGTCGACTACAGGTTTGTGTCAGTGGGTTAAACTCATCAAGACGAGGCGATTGCGGGGGTGCTTTAAGTGAACTTACGAGAATGGAGACATAGAGAACCATGTTGGAGACGTCGCTGGACTTGCTGACCCAGAGAGGTGTGATTAACTGACCCAAGGCAGCGCCAAATGGATTAGCCAAGCTGGTGAGCGCAGTCGCGGCAACACGGCCGCGGTTTGTGAACCAGAGATCGGAGTAGCGAGTGGGTGCAGCGAGAATAAAGGGCTGGGCGAAGCCGATGATGATCTCACCAGCCATGGCGTAGGCGATGTGGCCGCCGGAGGCCTTTGTCGAGCCGGCGTACCGGATCCAGTTGCCAATGAGAATCAGGACGGCGGCGGTCATGAAGGCCAGCTTAGGTCCGCGGTGCAGGATGGCGATGCTGATGGGGAAGACGGCGACGAAGGCCAGGAAGAAGGCGGTGCTGATCCAGTTGATGGTGGATTCGTTGACGTCGTAGTACTCGGCGGCGTGGGAAGCAACGGGGGCAAAGGTCATCCACTATGGAGGGTTAGCATCAATATCCTGTTTCTTCCCTCTTGTTGTATTCAAGATGGGACAAAGTGGACGTCGATATAGAAGGACCCAGTCAGGCAGGGTTGAGGTAACTTACATCCCACGACACAATAATGTTCATGAGCGTCAGCTGGGCCAGGCCGAACCATCGGCGCTTGTAAGTGCGATACTCGGTCGAGACGCCCTCATTCACACTGCCACTTCCACTTCCACGGCCCTCGCCATCGCCCGCGCCCGACTCGGTGGTGGTGCGCTCCTCGAGGGTGTAGTCACCCGAGCCGAGTTTCTCCTTGCGCCAGAAGCGGCCACCGACGGCGTTTCCACTCATGCCTGCGATGGAATCGAGGAATCGGCGCGATCCCTGCTGTTGCTGCTGCTGTTGATCCTGCTTCTGCTCCTCCGGAGGCTTTTCGACTTCAGGCATGCGGCTGGTCGAAGACAGGAACGAACCAATTTCGAGTTCAGGGTGGTGGAGCGTCGATTTAGTGGTGGTCCCTTAGCTTCGCGGCGTGGGGCGAGCGATCGATGGAATTTCCGGGGGGGTGGACAGCGGGACAGGGCGCGCAGGATGCGGCGCTGCGAGCGTTGGCGAGTTGCGCAGTGAATGAGTAGAACGGAGAGACGGTCTGCTGCTGTGGCGGGAGGAAGAAGGAGAGTGTTGAAGTTGGATCGGGCGATTTTGTCTGGTGGTGTGGAAAGGAGAAAAGCGAGTGGAAAACGGCGTGTCAATGATGAATCAAGACGTGAAACCGAATCCAGGCCTAGAGTCCGTTCGGTTGCGGAAACCGGGGGGGGGAGAAAAGCAAGGCCAACGGCTAACGGCCAACACGAGCACCGGCGCGAGGGAAACGATGCACTAGGAATTTAATGCGATTCACCCCTGCCCTGTCTTTCGCTGTCGTGCGTCTCCCGTTGAATCCCGGTGCGCGGGCTCCGGAGTCTGCTGGGTTCCGTGGTGGTTTTGGCTGTCTTTGGCGGTCCTTCGCGGTCCTTCTCCAGGGGATCGCGTGTGTCGTGCGTGGTGTGGTGCTAAATAAGCGTGGCCCGTCTCGCCGTTTCAGTCCCGTGCTTGTAAGCTGTACCTGCGCCTGCGGGTAAGCCTGCCACAGGGGTGCGTGGGCGCTATTGGCTACCGACGGCTTCCTTGAGGCTGAAGTGAGGGTGGAGGTGAGGGTGGAGGTGAAGGTGAGTGGTGGTGAGCGCGACAGCACAGATACTCGGAGAGTGAGCTGACGAGGCTTGGATGGGCCGAGTTGGAGATGCGAATGGAGGCGAATGGAGGCAAATGGAGGGGTGGGAATTACCTGGTATTAAAGGACGAGGAGGGGGATCGGTGTTGGGCACGCTGTAAGTCGGCATGCAGCATCAACAGGCATTCGCATTCATCCGTCCAATGGATCCATCGCCATCGAGAGATATGCTCTGCGCCACCGAGTGCGAGTGCCTCTTTGCTTCGTGTTAACTATTCTCTTCCTGGCATGCACACTCACGCACACACACGCGCGCGCGCACACACACACACACACACTCACTCACTCACCAGCCAACCCCATGACTCTCTCTCACAAATCCTGCCTCGCTTCTCTCTTCTCGTCAACTCGCCAATGCACTCGCTCATGCGCTTCACCCGTTGCGGGGTTCCCAACGCCCTCCTAGGGTGCCATCCACCGGACCTCGTTGCCCGATTTGGCTGCCTCGGCTCGCTTCCCACCGTCCAGATTCGCCCGCTCTCACATGATCATGGGCCGTCCACGCCCTGTCCTGCTCGCCGTCCCTCGTCCCATCCATGCCCGTTCCTCCGTCCCTCTGGCCGCTATCTACAGACGAACTGTCAATAGATCGATTCTAACCCCCACGGCCATCTACTACGTGGTACACAGATTGGCCCTTCCAGGCTCCAACACGGCATTCGACCTTCGCAGCCCAAGCCCGATCCCGCTTGGAATCGGATGCCACAAATTCCTCACCCCCGAAATGTGTCGAAACAGATGCATTGCACTGTGTCTCCGGCTTCGTCTTCCGACTAATTGACTGCTTGTGGACACTGCGCCGCACATATTCACCACACAACATCCGGTCCCTTCAGGACCCTTGGCTCCAAGCCCCCATCTAGACGCGCCCGCCGCTAATCCGCCCAGGGTCCTGCCCACTCGCCAGGCGCCGACGGACACAGGGTTATCTAAACCCTTGGAGTATTGGAATTCAAATGGCCCGTTTCGGGTACCGGCAACCACCGTGCAGGTTTGGTCAAAATGGTAGGTGATGGAAGGTGGGAAATTCTCAAGAGGTGCTCAATCTTGCGTCTGCAGACGTGGGCCTCGGGTTGTTTTCCGCCTTGGACACTGACTGCGCCGTGTGTCCATCGCCTCGTGAGATCGACCAGGTCTGGATACCGGAGCGCTTCCGGTCTGATATGCTGGCAATGTGATATCTCCCAGTACATGCGTACAGTGCTCACACAGCTTGACAGTCCATCATACGCTATTGAGTCGCCTGTTGCGGAGCACTGCTGCCGGATTCAACCTTCACATTGACACCATAGACGTTCCATATACTGTAGCGAGGTGCCTCACCCCGTTCCAGGGTCGCATGCATCCCAATGATCGACAGGCACATAGTTCCTCGGTAACTCTGACTTCAACGTTAATATTGAAACAAGGTCCATAGTATGGAGTAATCATTGTCATGCGGAGCATGAGTCTCAGTCAGACGTTGAATCAGCCTGAGACCTTCCTTGCGTTTCCCGTTCATGTTCGCTCGCATGTGCTTCCGGCATCCTTTAGCAGTTATCCATAGCATTGCCGACCGATCAATGCCCCGGCTTCTACCAAGGCTGCTACCTCAGTTGTGCATGCGTTGTGCTACGAGTATGGAGAATCAATACTGAAAACTGAGCTTGAATCATTTGCAGCGTGGCTCACAATTCCAAATAATCATGACAGCTTACCTTCCAGGGAAGGGTCTGTCTCAGGTTTGGCCCTGATTCAAGTAGGGCGGCTAACTCATGGAGAGAGCTTTCTCTTATCATCTCAGGGCGGGATCAAACAAACCTGGAAACCATATCGTAAATCGTTGAAGTCATTTTCCTGGCCCAAAGCCCTTCGTGTTTGAGGTTTCCAGGAAATCGGAATTGCAGTACTAGCTCTGCCGTGAACTGGAGATCGGCTCAGTTCAATGTTGACAGTTGCAAATATACGGCATTCCAAGTTGGCAATATCAGTCAATCAATTATTCCAGTGAGGTAAATGTGGTCAAGAATAAATGATCCTTCAACGGGAAATGCCTGAGGGTTAATAAATAAAAATACGTCAAACAAGTGGCAACAGTATACCCAAAGGAGGGACAGAGCATAGGTAGAGAAATCTATTCAGGGCGTTGCAGCGTATGATACAAAGACGGCCGCCGCTCCTAGACGAGGCTCTTGACGAGCATCGGCATCCGAGAAACAGGCAGATCGTACAAGGGACACCCCCATGTGTTGCTAGAGCAGCCATTGCCTCGTTCCGGCATTTGGGTGACTTTTCGACATTCCGTCGTCATCTCGTCGGTACGGATCGCATCGATTCGGATGATCGGGTTGGGTCGAGTCGAGACGTTTACTTGAGCTTAGCCCAAAGCTTGGGGGCAGCGCAGGCGGTGGCGCAGTGAGCAAGGTGGAAGACTGCCCTCAAGTTAGCTCAGCGATCCTACAGAAATAGACGGTAGATAGAGCGTTGCCGTAGTCATCGTGACTCGGTGGCGACGCAAATAGGATATCAGGGTGACACTTACACTCCTCAACGCAGTCCTCCTTAGCGCCACCATCATTCTCCTCCTGCTGCTGGACACGCTCAACACACTCGTCGAAGTGGTGCTTAGCGGGGTGGCACTGAGCAGAGTTTCGGCACTCTGTTGTTCTTCTCGTCAGCATAAACTCGACCAATGAGCACCCCAAAACATCGTATCCCGACAACCCAGAGCGATAAGAGCCTAAATCACTCGTTGTCGTCGAGATCGAGATATTCGTGTCGGGAACGTTGTTGGGAACGTGAAAGTTGACGGGAACGGGGGCTAGAGCGGGGGACTCTACAAGGGAGTAGGGGATAACGGACCTTCCTCGAGAACGTCCTTGGGGTCGACAATCTCGTCCTCATCCTCTTCCTCTTCTTCCTCATCCTCGTCGTCGTCATCCTTGCTCTCGGCCTCGGGCTGCTCCTCCTATCGCATTTGTCAGCACGGCTCGATGGTGATTGTATCGTCGAAGATAGAATCTCTGGGTCAGGCGCGCGCCAATTGCTTCCGTCATTCGGGAAGAAATCTGCTCCTCAAAACAAAAGTGTCTCGTACCTTGTCCTCGGCAGGAGCCTCGGCCTCGACAACGCTCCATGGCGTCACGGCCTCGACAATGTCAGAAAAGGCGTCCCAGATACCCATTGCGACAGGCTGGAGATTTCACAATGGCGTGTGGTGGTTTCGATTGAGGTATCGTTCCTGATCGTAAGAGGTCGGAAGCTCTCGGCCAGAGGCACGAAATGAAAACTGATGCGGAATTGAGGCATTTTGATTGGTCCTGCTCAGCCGGTTCTGGTCACGAATTCCCGCACGTGATGAACTCACCCGAGCGTGCTTCCCGTCTTCCGGTTTGTATTACGTAAGCAATCCGATGCAAAAGAACCCGATCCGGACTTCAGCCGCATTCTGCTTCAAGACGTGAGAGATGCCGATTATCCCCAGCAGTCCCTTTTGTTGGAGTAATAATGAAAATCTTTGTTCTAGTCTCATATGTATGTCGTGAAGCCCTTTTGCGAGCGCCCAATGCCAACCCACCGCCAATTTATCAACCAAGTTCTAGAAAATGATCGTCCGTTACAGTACATGAAGAAAGACCGAGGGAACCCCTGGTCAAAGCAGGGGTAGAGGGGTTTCAATGTGATGAAGATTGCTTCACGAAGATTAGGCTCCGGGCCCACGACCATAGTTACACGAGCACCCTCTACTCGCGTGATTAGCAAGTGTTGGAGATTCAATCTTCGCGATCCTGATCCCCTCTATCGATTTCTCCTCGGATGTGATCCTCAAGTCGGATACTTAGTTGTTGAGCTTGGGCCTCATCATAGTCTGGCGGAGGCTCATCTGGTGCTCTCCGGCTGGTGGTGCTATCAGATCGGTCATGCCGGATGACCGACAGGGAACTGTCCGGCGGTGCCGTTTCGCTGGCCTGAGCTTCATACGCGGGCAATGGCTCATCGGGGACGTCAACGCCAGGGCCCATCTCACGACGCATTTCTTGATACTGGAATAGGCGTTCTCGTAGTCGAATGTAGGCTTCATTGAAATCAATCATGCCGCCATCTGAAAAGGTAAATTTGACCTCGATTCTAGGAATATCTGGAGGAATCCCGCCTCCAGACACAGGGATACAATCTGATTTCCAGACCCATCCCCACCACATAGATGAGGAGGTGGTAGAGTCTTGGAACTTGAGGATCGGGGCACTGAATGATTCGAATTTGGGCTCCTGAGTAGGTTTCGAAGGGAGGTAGACGATCTGCGGGCGGGGAGTTAATCAATTGGAGGGTGCGGGGGTAGGAGGGTGACGGAGGACGGAGCCTGACAACATACCCTCTTGTTTGTTAGGAACAGGGTGCCCTTATCACTCTTGCGCTGAAAGGACTCGCAACGCGCCCTCAGCTCCTGTGGCACTGAGAGGTCGCATGAGATGCGGGATTCTAGCTTCTGTAGGATGCGCTCGTTGCCGAGCTTGACGAAGCCGCCCTGGTTGAGCATAACCCAGCTATCGGCATTGTCAGGGTCGATGGGCCGCGAAGGAGGACGGCTCGTGATGAGATAGTCGTGAGGATTGTCCATCGTCGGGCGGGGTCCAT